>JAGKTI010003878.1:0-13389 GCA_018397915.1 Birgus latro | reverse complement strand
ATCTATCTATCTATCTATCTATTGCCAGACGCCTCAATCCCGAACGGGGTGGCCACAAACAAATCGCCTCCATGTCACTCTGTCCCCTGCCATTTCACTACCACGCTCCCAACTCACACCCCCCTCTCTCATATACCTCTCCACTCCATCCCTCCATCTCATCCTCGGCCTCCCCCTCCCTCTCGCCCCCTCCACCTCACTCACATACACTCTCCTCGTCAATCTTTCACTCTCCATCCTCTCCACATGCCCAAACCACCTTAACGTGTTTCTCCTAACGCTTCCCATCACGTCCTCAACCACACCACAACGCTCCTTCACTTCCTCATTTGTTAGTCTGTCTCTCCATGTGACTCCACATGCTCCTCTCAAATAACTCATTTCCACTGCTCTCACTCTTGACTTCTGTCCTTCCAACAGGGTCCAAGCTTCACTTCCATATGTCAGAGTTGGTATCACAATACTGTCATGTAACAACTTTTTCACTTCCATGCTCACCTCCCTGTTTCTTATCACTGCTTTCAACGAACCAGCAACCTTCCTTCCCTGCTGTACCCTTTCGAGCACTTCACCCTCCAGACTACCATCCTTACTCATCACACTGCCCAAGTACTTAAATTCACTCACATTCTCCATATCCTTCCCATCCAATCTCACTGTACACTCACTGGCTTCACTTCTCTCGAAGACTAATGATGCATATAGCTAAGCTAATGCTATTCCAAATGTAGTTGGGATAATAATCAAATGATTGCCATATCATTCATGCACAGGTTGGCATTTAGCCCTGTTCACATCTTGTCTTAGAATCACAGTACACAAAGACAGGTAATTTCTTGTCCCTGTAAATGTTTGAGGATTGACAACTGGTTCCACTAATTTAATGTGCACTGTAGACCAATATCTTGCATCAGTTAACTGGGGAGTAAACCCTTATCACCCACCTACAAATTCTTCCAGTTATTTTATCTCATCTCCTAATGCAAAGCTGAAGCTGAAGCTTAGAGAATTGAACTAGTAGATGATGATTTTGTGCTTCCAGTTGTATTTGTTCTCAGTTATGAAATGCCAAATTTATAACGGCATTTAGAGAAGTGAAGTACTGTACATTCCGTTGTGACCAAACTTCCGTGTGAAATATGTCCGGTAGTAGAGCAGGTTGACTTTGCAGGATACAGTATAGTACTTGCTGCACCTTATCTCATCTGTGCCAAGTCTAATACAAGTATACCCCAGTTTAACGATGCAATTGGCCAAGTAAAAACCCATCGCTAGGCGGGGTTATCATAAATCAGGATAGATTTAACGTGTAAAGTATAAGGATGCGTTGTTAAGCCTTGGGTTTCTCCCCCAACCAAGTCCTCAGCCCACACAAGTGAGTCCAAAAAAAAGTTTAAAGCCAATCTAAATGGCCTAACAGCTGTAAAAGAAACTAATCTAAGCCTAACACCTATAAATAACTCACTAAAACCCAAAAATAAAATCTGAAAATCATAAAGAATAGGGAAGTAAATATCAGACACCTCTCATCACTTACTTCTTGTAAGTCCATGTCCGGTCCTGGTCATCATCCTTGCTATCTCCCTCAAGGCTAGGGGACATGTGATGCTCCCTAGCACTCACACATCCTTCTCAAAGCCCTCAAACCCCATCTCCGGGGGAGGGTCAGATGGGAGCGAAGCCTGGCGAGGTGGGGTGATGGTAGCAGGAGACTGATGTATTGGTAATGGGGTGCGATGCGATGACTTAGGCAGTGGCAATGGGGTGTGATGTGATGACTCAGGCGGTGGCGATGGGGTGCGATGTGATGACTCAGGCAGTGGTGATTGGGTGCAATGCAATGACAGAGGAGGTGGTGAGGGAGACAGCTGCGATGACCGGTGAGGTGGCGAGGGAGACAGATGCGGTGGCTCACGTCATAGTGAGGGAGACAGAGGCAGTGGCCGAAGTGGTGTGGGAGGTGGAGGCTAGGGCGAGGAAGACTGTAATGAAGTGGAGGAATGCCGCAGTGAAGACTCAGGTGACACGGGAGATGGGGATCAGTTGGAGGTGAGGTCCAGCACTAGGGGCCGAGCACGTCCTCAGCCGGAGATGGCCCTTGGAGTTGCTCTACTGGTCAGTGGCTGGGGAGATGCTCTGCTGGTCGAGGGCTGGGGAGATCCTGTGTGGGTCGCTGGCGTTGTGGGGGCCTGTTTCAAGAATGCAGTGATTGTAGTCTGCCTGACCACCCTCTTCTTCTCCTCCAGCATTGTCCCATACACCTTCATCCCCACCACCTTTCACCACCATTAGACAAGACTGGGCCGACGGCAGTGGCGGTTGACTCATCACCCTGGTACGCCAATCCATCAACTTTTCAGATACTAGTGCACACATAAAGTCACTTCTCCCCCCAAATGACACCACAGCTGAAATACAATCAATTAAAATATGCACTGGTAACAGATCACACATAACAATCACCAATACGTATATTCCCCCCCAGATTGTCCCCCACAGTACTGTACTACACAATTACTCTTCTCAAATACACCACATCACTAACATACCCAACTTTATCCTGGGCGGTGATTTCAACGCCAAGGCGTCAGCCTGGCATGTCAACAACCCTGACACAGACAGGGGGCTGGTACTACAATCCCAAAGAGATAATCTTTTCATACTCAATAATCTCCATCAACATACTCATATCCCACACCAAGCCCATTTCCATCATCCCCAGACATCACCTTTTGCTCCCAAAACCTCGTCCCCACAACATCTTGGAGAATGGTCAGAACTCTTGGTTCTGACCGCCTCTCAATCATCATCACTACCAAAACCAAAATCGCCCCAGCTGGCCATAGACACACATACACTAATAATAAGGGAGCCAACTGGGAGGCCTTCACAACTGAGCTGAACGACACATTGAAACATCAAACACTACATCCAACACTTTCAGTACAATTATTCAAAATGCAGACAAAAAACACATCCCTAGAGGCAACAGAAAGAGACACAACCCCAACTTCACATCAGAAGTTCAAGGCCTCATCAGTCAACACGACACACTACTGACATTCCCCAACGCTCCATACACAAAACATGGTACAACAAACACGAGAACTTAACACTCAGATCAACAGTAAACTATCAGAACAGCAAACACTAACTTGGAATAATTATCCCCAAACACTTGATCACAAAACAAACACCAGCAAACTCTACAAAACACTAAACANTACACAATCACATGCTGCCATCACAACAACAGACACCATACCCTTATACAAACAAGAAGCAAACAGTCTCATCAATTGCTTTTCACATGTCAGCCATCTAAACCCCCATCGTGACGACCGACATGTCATCCGACGCAGATGAGAGTTCCCCACAGACCCAGACTTCGCACCTTTCACCTACAGCCAGACGAAGCACATCATTAGCAGCCTTAAACGCTCATCTGCCTGTGGACCAGACAACATAAACAACATATACTTTAAACACCTTGGACTACAAGGCATACAAGCACTCACCTACATATCAAACTACAGCTACTCACACAACATAATACCCAACATATGGAAGCATGGCACTATCATCATTATCCCCAGACCCAACAAAGACCCCACATTTCCTTCCTCACACCGCGCCATCACACTCCTCTGTACCCCCTCCAAAATCACTGAACGACTGGTATCACAACTAGTTACACCTCATATCCCCCTATCCCCATCACTGCATGGTTTTAGGCCACTACACTCCACAAACACTCTTCTTACAGACATTACACAGGGAGTTTTTGATGGCATCAATTCAGCTAGGCCACCACACAGAACACTCCTAGTCACACTAAACATTAGCAAAGCTTTTGATGCCATCCACAGAACACTCCTAGTAACACTAAACATTAGCAAAGCTTTTGATGCCATTCCCCACCACATCCTCACAAACAAAATATTCAACACAAACATGCACCATAACACAAAAAGATGGCTGGCAAACTATTTAACAGGCAGATATGCACATGTATCATTTGCCGGTCAGTCATCGAACATCAGAAACTTCACAAATGGCGTCCCCTAAAGATCTCTTTTGTTCCCTACTCTCTTTAACCATTACATGCACGACATACCCACACCCCACACACCACAGATACAACTAGCTTCCTAGCGAACAACATAACACTTACATGTACACACCAAAAGCAAACACAGCCACACACATCCTCCAACCGTACCTCAACACACTACATGAATGGTTCACCACAAACAGGCTCAAAATAACCCCAGCCAAATCTCCAGTGACCCTTCTCACAAACTGGACAACAGAACATAGTCACATTTCAAAGCTCACCATAAACAACACTCCCCTACCACACACACATACACACACACACACACACAAAATTCTTGGTGTAACATACAATACATCAATGTCATTTAAACAAATCACAAACAATAAAGATAAATTAACACTAAGTCAACACCTTAAGGTCACTTGCCCATACTACATTTGGTCACAACAAAGAAACTACCACCACAGTATACAAACAATGCTGTATATATGTTCAGTGATGAATTATGCAAGCTGTGCTTGGGCTTCTAATCTCACTAAAACACACTACGACACACTACAGACCATACAGAACATGGCCCTAAAAATAATCACAGGCTGCACAGTTACTGTACCCACAGACCACCTACACCAAGAAACCAAAGTCCTCAAAGTCAAAGATCATCTAGACATGAGAGGCACACAAATTCTCTCCACAGCCTCCACAAACCCACACCATCCACCACACTACATGGCAGCATATCCACACACACCAAGGAACATCAAAACAACACCCAGCATACGATATCATACACAAATACTGTCATCTCTCCCCCCCTCGCCCACCTCAAACCAACTTCCAGAAACATATCCATACTCAAATTACTCGCCACTCCATTCATTCATTTAAAGACAGCACACTGCTGCATGCACGGCCTTCTGATATCCACTCTTCTGAATCCTTCCTCCCTCGTGAAGACAGGGTCCACCTGGCCAGGCTGAGATCTGGGCATCATCCAGCCCTCTTGAGCTATCAGGAGAGGCTGGATGACTCCGTTGCTGATGCCTGTCCAGGATGCAACACAGCACCCCATACTAGTAAGCACATTATGGAAGACTGCATTGCACACAATCACCTACGCCAACAAGCCAACATACATTCCTTGAGAGCTCTGTGGGAAAGCCCAGTCTCGGCCATGGCCTTCCTTAGGGACTCGGGGCTGTTTGGCCAGACTGCCTGGGGAACAACTACTACTACACCTTCATCCCCTTCTCCAGCCGATCAAATGTGTCCCTGCTTTGTCCTGGGAGAGAGTCATGTGTGCGTTTAAGCACGATGACCTTGTCATCCTTGGTCACCATCTCCCTCAGACTTTTCATATTGAGGCCTCGCACCTCAGGGACGATCTCCTCCTCCTCCTATGCCTCCTGGTGTGCCTGCTGAATCTCCATATTGAGGAGCTTCTCATCGCTGAGCTCCTCCCTGTGGTATTCCAGGACCTCCTTCGTGTCCTGCTCGTGGACCTCCCCGAAGACTGCTTTGTGCGACAGTTGAACAATTTCCTGCCGCACATGTTCCACCAGTGGAGCTTGCACGCCCTCGAGGAAGCCGATGATGGAGTGAACGCACTCCAGCCAAAGCTTCCGCCACACACCTTTCATAGTGAGCAGGCTGACTTCCTGTCACACAGCTATGATGCTCTCTGTGGCATGGCATATACTGTAGCCTTTCCAGAAGGACTGCACAGTCGTCTTGTCATCGCTGTCACAGGCCCTTACCAGCTGCTGCATAGTGTGGTGGAGGTAATGGGCCTTAAACATCGCGATCACACCCAGGTCCATGGGTGGTGTTGGGGGAAGGATATGGTGTTGGGGGGAAGGAACACCACTTCTATGTTGCTTGCCCAGTCCTTGATTGCAGGAGGGTGGCTAGGTGCATTGTCCACCACCACAAGAAATCTGTTTGCCAAATTCTCCCTTGAGACATACTTCTTGAGAACACGAGAGAGGTACGAGTGGAAATATGACAAACAGATATTGGAAGTCAGCCAGGCCTTCTTGTTGGACTTCCAAATCACCCCTAAATTCTCCTTCACATAGCCCACCAGATCCCCGGGGTTCTTTGAGTGGTAGACAAGGAGCGGCTTCAACTTGAGGTCACCCTTGGTGTTGCCCTCCAACAGCAGTGTAAGCCGGTCCTTCAAGGCCTTGACCCCTGGCGTAGACTTCTCCTCTGTTGCAGGGAATGTCTTTGAGGACATTCTCTTCCAAAAGAGCCTAGTCTCATCAGAATTCAACATCTGCTTTGCACTGTAGCCACCCTCTGCTGTGATGCACTTCAACTCATCACGGAACTGTCGCCGCCAGTGTATCTGCATTCGATGCCTCATCATACACATTCACATGTTGCTGGCTTGCCCACCTCTTGAAGTGGTCAAACCACCCATGGCTAGCCTTAAATGTTTTCTTATCATCAAGATTCTGCCTCACCTTTATTTCCTCCCACAGTGAGAGAGCCTTGGTGCATATGATAGCTTGACTCATTGGCACCTTCATCCTGCTCTACTCCTCCACTCACGTGCGGAGCATCTGCTCCAACTCCTCCATCGCAGGCTCTCTATGGCGGCTGATACGGGAGGCAGATAAGATTGTGACCTCCCAAGCGGCAGCCTTGATGGACTCCCCCTTCCTGATAATGGTGGAGACAGTCATCTGGGCCAGATTGAGAGCCGAGGCGATGGTACACACTCCCTCTCCTTTGTCGTGGCACTTGAGAATTTCTAGTTTCACTTCCAGAGACACAGTTGTACAAGCACGCTTTGTGGGAACATCACTAGCACCAACATTAGCAGACCACTTACCACCCGAACTAGGGTCACCACTACCACCACTTGCACCACCACATGCAGTGCCATTATCAAACATGATCACACTTATTTAGGCCAAAATTCACACAAAATCACACTCCACGCATGATTAGTATCACTGCCCTACTCACGGCACTGCTGGGACACAGTTATAATGCGCTATGATAGCGGCTTACGTAATGTTGGTGATGCAATGTGATGGGGGCAGGCAAGTGTAAGAGAATTTCTCGCTCAGAGACACTTGGTGCAAGAAGAACGATATGGGTGAGTGCAGAGTGAGCATTTCTGCACATCCTGCGAGGCGGGTGGGCTCAGCTGGCCGCAGGAATGTGCAAATTTTGGCCCATCACCCGTGGACGAGATCTCGGAGGACCCATTGTTAAACTGGGGCACGGCCATCGTCAGGCGGGGTATGGTGGTATTTCTACCGCCATTGCTAAGCCGGGGTATCGCATCTAGGGGTATCGTATCTCGGGGTATACCTGTTCCTCCAGATTTAATAACGAGCTGAGTTAGGTCTCGTGGTACATGGATGATGTATTGTAGGGCCCAGATTTTTTTTTTTTTTTTAATGCAGGAAAGAATGAACCAAAGGTTAGGAGCCCATAAATCATTCCTTCCAAGAAAAAACAAAAAAATACAAAAGAAAGCCAAGTTCAAGGTCCGTTCATTTCGAGATGCCTGGATACACTGCGTTTGAAAGACTGGAGATCATAGGAAGTAGGAAATATAGACAGAGGGAGTTACTTCCAGAGTTGACCTGTTGCATAAATGAAAGACTGGGAGTAACGGTTAACTCTCGCATTAGAGAGTTGGACAGAAAAGGGATGAGAGTTTGTTGCTAGATGGGTGTTACGCACCCATCGTAAAGGTGGAGGGATGCAGAGGAGCAGTGATCATTGAAGTAGCGATAGAAAAGAGATAAAGATGCAACAGTGCGGCGAAGAGACAGAGGTTGAAGGGAGCCAGTAAGAGGAGGAGAGTTAATGAGGCACCCTATTGAGAAGAGCTGTATGTGAACCTCCCCACGCATGAGAGTTGTACTCTACACAGGGGCAAACAAAACCCGTGTATAAAGTCAACAGCTGTGCAGGGGTAAAGAAGGTATGGGGTCGGCTTAGCACACCTAATCTCTTGGAAGTAGATTTTACAAGAGATGCAATATGATCTTTCCAAGATAAGTCCCAAGTGAATGAAACCCCAAGCATGTTCAAGGATGATGCAGGATTGAACTGGATGTTATCAAACATTAGTGGGTATTCCTGTGGAAGATTGTGTTGGGTTGATAGCTGTAAGAACTGAGTTTTTGATGCATTAAAAACAACAAGATTATTTTTACCCCAATCAGAGATACGAGCCAAGTCAGACATTAGGTGTGCCATAGCCTCATCCCTTGTTTGTTGAAGCAACTGCTGATATGGACGTTGCGAGAACCAAGTGGAAAGGTAAAGGGTGGAATCATCAGCGTACGAGTGGATAGGGTTAGATGTATAACTTAGAAGGTCACTGATGAATAAAAGGAAGAGAGTTGGTGATAGGACAGCCCTGAGGAACACCACTGTTGATAGATCTAGGAGAAGAACGATGACCGTCTACAACAGCAGCTATAGAATGACCAGAAAGGAAGCTAGAGATGAAGGCATAGATAGAAGGATAGAAACCGTAAGAGGGCAGTTTGAAAATTAAAGATTTATGCCAGACTTAATCAAAAGCCTTAGAGATGTCAAGTGCAGTGGCAAAGCTTTCCCCAAAGTCCTGAAAGGAGGATGCCCAGGAGTCTGAAAGGTAGGTGAGAAGATCGCCAGTGGAGTGTCCCTGACAGAACCCTTACTGACGATCAGAAAGAAGGTTGTGATATGAAAGATGCCTTAAAATTTTTCTGTTAAAAATTGAAAACTTTTGGGACACAGGATGTTAAAGCAATTGGACAATAGGTAGAGGGCTGGGAATGGTCACCCTTCTTTGGGTCTGGTTGAATGAGAGTAACCTTCCAGCAAGAAGGAAAGGTGCAAGATGAAAGACAATGGTGAAAGAGTTTACCTAGGCAGGGTGTAAGCACAGAAGCACAGTTCTTGAGGACAACAGGAAGGACTCCATCAGGCCCATATGCTTTGTTAGTATTAAGGGCAGTGATGGCAGAAAATACATCAGCTGAAGAAATTTTAATGTCAGCCATAAGGAAGTCAGAGGGGGGAAGTGATGGAGGAACAGCACCGGAATCGTCTAAGGTGGAATTGGAGGAGAAAGTCTGAGCAAAGAGATCTGCTTGATCAGTAGAAGAAATAGCTACAGAGCCATCAGAGTAGAAAAGAGGAGGGAAGGATGATGAGGTAAAGTTGTTAGAAAGGTTTTTGGCAAGGTGCCAGAAGGAGTGGGAAGAATTTGAGTTGGAGAGTTGAGAGCATTTAGTACAGATGAAATTATTTTTAGCAGAGCAAAGAACAGACTTAGCATGATTTCGGGCAGAAACATAAACAAGATGTGATTCAGGGATAGGTTGGTTCTGGTACCCTTTATAGGCCTTCTCCTTGTTGTGGACAGCATTAGAACAAGCGTGATTAAACCAAGGCTTTCTTGCATTTGTCAAAGGATATGAGAAGGGAATGTATGCTTCCATGCCTGAGAGAATAACCTCCGTAATGCGCAAAGCACTCAGATGGCTCCCAGCCATGGAAGCAATAATCATTGCAGGGAATGTCAAAGAAGTACTGCCTGAGGGCCTCCCAGTCCACAGCTCCAAAGTGCCACATTCGATGCTTCGCTGTGGGGGGTCACAGGTCGCACCGGAGCAATAGGACAGGTCAAGGTAATAAGGTTGTGATCGGACGAGCCCAATGGAGAGGAAAGATTAACAGCGTAAGGAGGAAGATTAGTTCTAAGGAAGAGATCAGCTACGTTGGAACTCTCTCCAAGGCGGTCAAGGATACGGGTAGGGTGCTGTACAAGCTGCTGCAGGTCATTAAGGATAGAAAAGATGTAGGCTTGTTCACCAGGTGGATCACTGAAAAGAGAGGAGAACCAAAGGTGGTGGTGAACATTGAAATCTCCTAGAATGGAGATTTCAGAGAAAGGAGAAATGGAAAGAATGTGTTCCACCGTAGAAGTAAGATAGTCAAAGAATTTTTCATAGTCAGTAGAATTAGGAGATGAGTAAACAGCACAGATATATTTAGTCAGAGAATGACAGGAGAGCCGAAGCCAGAGAGTAGAGAATTCAGAAGAGTCAAGTTCGGGAACACGAGTGCAAGATACGTCATTGCGTACACATACACGACAGCCACCTTTGGCTTTGAAATGAGTATAGAGAAAGTAGGAGAAAACAGAAAAGGGTTTGCTGTCAGTTGCCTCAGACAGCTGAGTCTCTGTCAGGAAGAGAAGGTGAGGTTTAGAGGAGGAGAGGTGGTATTCGACAGAGAGAAAGTTAGAGGAAAGGCTGTGAATATTGCGGAAATGAAGAAGTAAGTCAGACAGTGGTTCCAGGCATCTCGCTGAGTTGTCACCGTTAATTAGCAATTTAGTTTGCACTCCGCTGTATGGCGATCCTTTGGTTATCACACATAATTGGTATAGTACTGTGCCTAGTGCATGATAATGAAATTTTTTTTTTAACAAAAGTGCAGAACCTGTGGGATTTAGCCTGATAGGTACCAGACACCTGACTTGTAAACCTAAATTTTCCCCTTGACAGCAATTTAGACCCACTAAATACAGTACATACATACTGTTATAGTAAGTATGAGAAACACACATAGGCATGGTTAGGTTAGTAGATAATGCTGAAAAGGGCACAATAAGGAAGGAACATGTATGATATAGAGACTTGAGATGAGTTTGAGGTGAGGGGTTCTGAGGCTAGGAGTTAGAGAATTAGTGGTCTCTGCCATCTGGGATTAACTCTTCAACTAGGTCCTCATCTTTTGATCCCTCAAAGCCATCTGAAACCACAGATTTTGCACCATCGTTGTCAGCAGAAACCAACTCAGGTGTGCAGTATTGAAGTTTTTTTTTAGCCAAAAAATGCATGATAACAGCAGGAGTGCAGATTTTCATCTAGCAGTGATAACAAACTGCTATTACTAAGTGAGCAATAACCAAGGAATCATTGTACTGTATTATATTTTATAGATTTAGTATATTTAACATCCTTAACCCGCCTTAGGGTGGGAAAGGAGGTCCATATGATGATGATGGTGATATTTAATACAGTATTAGAATCAGTGGTCTGTTCATTGTGTTGTACATTAGCTGTATTAGTAACGATGCTTGCCATCTGGTGGACATGAGTGTACGATGCTTGGAACAAACCATAGTCTTCAAACCTGAAAACTATATCATCACCATCATCCGGACCTCCTTTCCCACCCTAGGGCAAGGTGAGGAGTAGCAATGTCCAGACATCCCAGATTTGCCCAGTCCAATGGGCCATGCTTCCATTCACTCATCATTGAAGCCCCCGGAGTCTTGGTTATTGGATACGCCAAAAACATTCACCACGTTCTGTAGCTTTACATAAACGTATCCAACAGAGTCAATCCGGACGCTGCCACATTAAAAAGAGGTGCCAAATCCCTGATCATGAACTCCTCACAACATTCATCCAGCCAGCTCGTTCTCTTGTCAGTTCCCTAGCCTCACCGACTTCCAAACCTCTCTTCCTCACACACTCATCCACCATATCTTTCCACCTTCTCCTTTGCCTGCCTTGCCTCCTCCCTCCTTCAGATTCGCTCAGATATACCTTTTTCAAAACTCTGTTGTTATCCATTCTCTCCACATGACCATATCATCTCAGTGCACTCTCTTCGAATCTGGTGTCCACAGACTTCCTCACTCCACATCTTTCACGAATCACATTATTTCTTATTCTATCTACCCTCCGTACTCCACATACATTCCTCAGCAGTCCCATCTCCACTCCTCTTACTCTTGACTTTTCATTTTCATGCCACACCATAGTCTCACATCCATATGTTAAAGTTGACACTGACACTCCTTCATGTAAGCCTCATGCAGCTGCAACACTCAAGCCTCTGTTTCTTATCAAGGCCTTCCTTGTGTCACTCTACTTTCCACTTGTTTTGCACATTTTCCTCTCTTTTCTATCACTGTACCCAGGTATTTGATCTCTCTCACCAAATCGTCTCTCTCCATTCACTATAACATTGCACTGGGAGTCACCTTCTCTCCTAGTAACCATCAGTTTACTCTTTTCTACATTTACTCTCAAGGCACAATGCTCACAGACATCAGCAAAACTCAGTACTAGCCAACCAATTTCTTCTCCGGTATTTGCAAGTAGTACTGCATCATCAGCATACAACAAATTTGAGATATTTCATCCATCACCATTCGTTACCAACACCATCCCCCTCTCCATTACTCATGTTTTATTTCTCTCATCATCCCATCCTCCTCTCCATTACTCATGTTTTTATTTCTCTCATCACCCCATCCATATATACTGCATATTGAACAACCATGGGGACATCACACAACCTTGTTGTACGCCCACACTGATCGTGAACCATTCACTTAGATGCTTATTAACCCTTACACATGCTTTACTACCATCATAAAAACTCTTGATGGCATCTAGCAGCTTGCAATCTATACTGTACATGCGCAAAACTTTCCACAATTTTTCTCTGTCCACTTTGTCGTATGCTTTTTCCATATCCACGAATGCCATAAACACCTTATGGTCCTTCTCACAAGCCTTCTCTGCTATCTGCCTGACTGCAAATATTTGATCCACATCCTCTGCTACTCCTAAAGCCACCCTGTTCATTACTCACTAGTACTTCTGATATCTCTCTTACTTTCTGTGTAATAATTCTTCCATATACCTTCCCTTCCACGCTCAGTAAATTTATGCCACGATATTTCTTGCACTCGCTTCGCTCACCTTTATTTTTGTACAAGGATACAATCGCAGCCTTTTTCCACTCTGTTGGCACAGCTTCACTCATCCATGCCTTTTTACATGTCCCCAACAGGCACTTCATTCCACTCTCTCCACTACAGTTAATCATCTCTGCATACACCTCATCAACCCCAGCTGTTTTCCCATTTTTCAGCCATTTCCCAGCACTCTTCACCTGTGTGAGTGTCACTTCTCCTGGCACTGCATTCCTTCTCTGCACCCCCCCAAACCAGCATGCTTATAGCCGCTTTGCTCTCTCGATTCCCATTCATCAGGCTTTCAAAGTAATCCCTCTAATATCCGGACGTCCAATAACTGGACATACTCACTAACCGGACATTCTGGGCTGCCCAACCCCCAAAATGGAAAAAAATCCAAGAAAAATCGATTAATTTTCGATTTTTTGGGACCGCGTCAGTTTGAATTTCCTGTGCGTGTCGATCCCCTCTGTTTACAGTCGTGACGCCACTATCGGCCGCCATTACCCACTCCCCTCCTCCCTCGTGAACAACTCCGAAAATGGCGGCCGAAGTGATTGCTTTTGTGGTGATACCCTACCTC
>JAGKTI010003877.1:35023-53951 GCA_018397915.1 Birgus latro | reverse complement strand
CCAAGGAACATCAAAACAACACCCAGCACACGATATCATACACAAACCAACCATCATCTCTTCCCCCCTGCCCGCCTCAGACCAGCTTCCAGAAGCATATTCATACTCAAATCACTCGCCATTCCATTCAGTCACTCAAAGACAACACACAGCTGCATGTACGGCCTCCTGATATCCATCCTTCTGAATCCTATCTCCCTCGTGAGGACAGGGTCCACCTGGGCGGGCTGAGATGTGGGCATCATCCAGCCCTCTTGAGTTATCAGAAGAGGCTGGATGACTCCGTCGCTGACGCCTGTCCAGGATGTAACACAGCACCCCATACTATTAAGCACATCATGGAAGTCTGCATTGCACACAATCACCTATGCCAGCAACACAACATACACTCCTTGAGAGCTCTGTGGGAAAGCCCGGTCTCTGCCATGGCCTTCCTTAGGGACTCGGGGCTGTTTGGCCAGACTGCTTAGGGAACAACTACTACTACTACTACTACTACTTCGACAACGCAAGCGCTCACTACCCCGTGGAAGAGGCAAAGTTTACACCACCAACTTCAGGTCATTCATCGAACACTACTNTGTGGGAAAGCCCGGTCTCTGCCATGGCCTTCCTTAGGGACTCGGGGCTGTTTGGCCAGACTGCTTAGGGAACAACTACTACTACTACTACTACTACTACTACTACATGTTGCATGTTGCATACAGTGTTAAGTGCTGAGGTATGCAAAGGTGTTGTGGTTTAATGATACCATTAAGTTTGAGAACAATGTAAAATAAAACAATTTATGGTACTGTAGCTTAAAATGCAGCACCTTCACATACCTCAGCACTTACTATGTTTAGAATAAGTAGCTATATACAGTACCTGTTGGGTGGAGCCAGAATTCTGAGGACATGAATGGTGAGTGTATGTATATGTGGTCCTTTTCACTGGGCATGCTGGTGATTAGTCATCTCACTTTTGTGTTCCTTCCTTTTCCCAGCTTCCTGTACCCTACCTACAGATAGGAAGAAGAGGCAGGAGGTTAAGCGATGGTTAATTTTATCAGAGAGAGTACCAGGATTAATATGCCTCTGTTCCCGCAGGTAATGAAACATGGATACCCTTCCAAACAAGACTCGGAAAGCTGTCAGTACTCACGCCTTGACTTTGACTCGGATGAAGAGTACTCCCAGTTCTTCTTTAAGGTGAGACAAAAATGTTTACATATGAAAAAGCATGGCATCATTTGATTTGTATTTGGTATGTATGTAAGTAGATGGGGGCACCCATCATCCACTCGTTCAGTGTAGGGATGCCTTATGGTCTCTACACAGAGTGACAAGCCAGATGGTTTCTTGTACCCGGGAAACCATTTACTATGCTGAGGGGTAACCATATAACTGGTTTTTGGCTGGAATAAGTGTCACCCAGATTCCCCTTTCTAAAGTCACTTAATCATGGCAAATGTTTCGGAGAGCCTCAGAGATGCACATAAATATACAGTATATACATGGTATAGAGGGAATAGGGATTGTGTTGAAAGGAGCCTGATTGATAAGCTGCTCGTAGAGAGGTTGATGCTGGGAATGGTTGCTGATATGAGGGCCGTGAGAGGACGATGTGGAGGTTTGTCAGATCATATGATTGTGGTATGCAAGATCAAGCTGAGAAGAGTGAGGTGGACCAGGAGAAAGGGGAGCAGTCAGGGAGAAAGTCTGAAAGTCGAGAAGCTGAGGATCAAAGAAATGGCAGATGAATACAGGACCAAAGTAGGGGAGGAGTTAGAATCAGTGATTTGGAATGATATGGATCAGGACAGCCTGTGGAATGCATATAGAGATTGCTTAGTTAGGATTGCTAAAGTGGTGTATGGTGTGGCAAGAGTAACAGCAAAAAAGAAAGGTACAGAATGGTATGATGAAGAGGCTAAGAGAGCAGTGGAGGAAAAGAGGAAGAAGTGACTTGAGTGGTTACAGGACAGGGGTTCAGTTGAAATAAGAACTGAATATATTGAGAGCAAGTAGCACGTAAACAGACTATTGAAGAGGAAAAAGGAGGCGGTACATTGTGATCAAGGAAGAGAAATGAATGCAAATTGCTCTGAAAATTGGAAGTTATTCTGGAAAGAAGTGTGGAAATGTAGAAGTGACAGCAGAAAGAAATGTGAAAGTGTGTAGGATATAAGTGGTAGATTATTAACACATGGGGATGAAGTAAGGACCAGATGGAAAGAATATTTTGAAAGCCTAATGAATGGGAATAGAGAGAGCAGAGCTGCTGTAAACATGATTGGTTAGGGGGGTTTGCAGAGAAGGAATGCAGTGATAGGAAACGTGACACTCACTCAGGTGAAGAATGCTTTGAAATGGCTAAAAAATGGGAAAACAGCTTGGGTTGATGAGGTGTATGCAGTTATGACTGAGTGTAGTGGAGAGAGTGGGGTGAAGTGCTTGTTGGAGATATGTAAGAAGGCATGGATGAGTGAAACTGTGCCAGCAGAGTGGAAAAAGACATTGATTGTACCCCTGTACAAAAATAAAGGTGAGCGAAGTGAATGCAAGAATTATCATGGCATTAGTTTATTGAGTGTGGTAGGGAAGGTATATAGAAGAATTATTATAGAGAAAGTAAGAGGGATATCAGAAGTCCTGGTGAGTGATGAACAGGGTGGCATTAGGAGTGGCAGAGGATGTGTGGATCAAATATATGCAGTAAGACAGATAGTGGAGAAGGCTTGTGAGAAGGACTATAAGGTGTTTATGGCATTCATGGATCTGGAAAAAGCATACGAGAAAGTAGACGGAGAAGGATTGTGGAAGGATTTGTTCATGTACGGTGTAGATGGTAAGCTGCTAGGTGCCGTCAAGAGTTTTTATGAAGATAGTGAAGCATGTGTAAGGGTAAATGGGCATCTAAGTGAATGGTTCATGATCGGTATAGGCTTGCCACGAGGTTGTATGATGTCCCCATGGTTGTTCAATATATATATGGGTGGGATGATGAGAGACGTAAAAACACGAGTAATGGAGATGGAGATGGTGCTGGTAATGAATGGTGATGGATGGAATATCTCAAAATTGTTGGATGCTGATGATGCAGTACTACGTGCAAATACTGGACAAGAACTTGGTAGGTTAGTGCAGAGTTTTGCTGATGTCTGTGAGTGTCATGCCTTGAGGGTAAATGTAGAAAAGAGTAAAGTGATGGTTACTGAGAGAGAAGGTGACTCCTAATGTGATGTTACAGTGAATGGAGAGAGACTGGAATTGATGAGAGAGTTCAAATACCTGGGTACAGTGATAGAAAAGAGAGGGAAATGTGCAAAAGAAGTGGAAAGTAGAGTGACACAAGGAAGGGAAGTAGCTGGTGCAATGAAGGCCTTGATAAGAAACAGAGGCTTGAGTGTTGCAGCTGCATGAGGTTTACACGAAGGAGCGTTAGTGCCAACTTCAACATATGGATGTGAGACTATGGTGTGGTATGAAAATGAAAAGTCAAGAGTAAGAACAGTGGAGATGGGACTGCTGAGGAATTTATGTGGAGTGCAGACAGTTGATAGGATACGAAATCATGGGATTCGAGAAAGATGTGCTTCGAGGACGTCTTTTGACACGAGAATCGAAAAGAGTGTACTGAGATGGTATGGTCATTTGGAGAGAATGGATAACAATAAAGTGGTGATAAAGGTATATCTGAGCGAATTTGAAGGAGGGAGGAGGCGCGGTAGGCCTAGATGAAAGTGGAGGGATATGGTGTATATGAGGAAGAGAGGTTTGGAAGTTGGTGAGGCTAAAGGACTGACTAGAGATCAAGCTGGCTAGATGAATATTGTGAAGAGTAGTGCATGATCAGGGGTTTGGCACCCCTTTTTAACGTGACAGCGTCCTAATTGACTCTATCGGATACGTTTATATTAAGCTGCAGAATGTGGTGAATGTTTTTGACGTATCAGATAGAGCCAGGATTTGGGAGGCTTGAATGATGAGTAAATGGAAGCATGGCCCATTAGATTGGACAAATTTGGGCTGTCTGGACATTGCTACTCCTTACCCAGCACTTGTGTGGGAAATGAAGTCTGGATGAGATCATGATGTTGAATGAATGATGTAAGTAGTTTTGTGGTGTCCCATGGTTGACTAATATTTGTGTTGATGGGATCATTAGAGAGGTCAATGGAACTGTTAAGGAATAAAGTACCGTTTATATACTGTAATCTGGTGCTTGAAAATAATACAACTTGTGGATGGTATCGCATGTTGGATGAAACTGAAAATTCTGAATTTTTACATGAGAAACTGATGAATGTTTTGCCCCGAGCACTGTATTTATAAGTTAATCTTGCTCATGTATTCTCTTCCTCTGTCTTGATCATCTTCTGTCCAAATCTTCCCTACCTTATTTTACAGTACTGTAATGGGATTATGAATTAAGGTTATTGGAAATGCCTCTTGAGAGGCATGTTTCAGCCAAGGAATTGAGTTTATGGAGACTGGAAACAGATATCCACTTTTAGTAATTTGGTATTGGCCAAGTGTTTTACACCCAGTTTTTGGTTTTGGGTTATAGATATTCCAATGTAGTGCTGCTCACGGGTGTCTACCCTTTCCTCCTCCATCCTTCTTTCCTTCCATCCTCTTCTGTCTTTTTTCCTTCATTCTTTCCTTGTCCTTCTGCCAACAGCTGACTTTAGACTTCCTCCTCTGTTTCCTTCATTCTTTCATCTTCCTTCTGCTTATGGTTGACTGTACACTGAGTGACTAGCCAAATGGTTTCCTATACATCAGGTAACCATTTACTTTGCTCGGTGGTAATCTTATAGCCAAATTTTGGCACCTGGTGGTTTAATGAGTAATTACGGCACTCCAATCGGATTGAGCTGGTGAAGGTTTATATCCAAGGGGTGGTTGGGGTTTATTGCTCATGTAATACCACTCAGGGATGAGTGAGGCTGGTCATTCTCATCTTATATGTCAGGACCAACTTGCCTAGTCCAGTTCCCCTACGCTTCTCTTGGGGCAACGTAGGATTAGTGATGAATGAATGATGATATTTTCAGAGTTCACTGAAGTTTGCAACAAACATTCATTTCCATTAAAGTCAGAAGGTTTACATCCAGATACCTACTCACTGCTAATTGAGCAAGGTCATGGGAGCTTAGGGAGAGGGTCCAGGAATTCCACCGGCCTGGGAACCAAACCAGGGTTTTCTAGTTTAGGAAGCAAGTCTCCAACCATTACACTATCAGCACTCCCAGTACTGTAGTATTATAGTACTGGTCAAATGCTAAGCTCACATATCTCCTCAGATTCATTCAGAAATCTTGGAGGCAGTCAGAATTCCTTTGAATCTAGTCCCATAGACCAAGTACAGGTTTGTTGAAGAGATGGAGCCAAAACATTCCTTCTTAATAACTAATACTGGCTGGATGTTTAACTTTCATATCTCCCTGCAGGTTCGTTCAGAGAGCTTGGAGACGATCAAATTGGCATCCGTTTTAGCCCCAGAGATCATGTACAGGTTTGTGGAGGATTGGCTGAGTTCACATGTGCAAAAGGCCATTGTGGAGGAGTCAAGTGGGGACAGAGCACCCTGCACACTTTTTTCTCCGGCGTTCCTTGAGTGGGATGCGCTCTCACAGGTAAGTCAGGGTGTCAGGTGTGTTTGTGGGTTGTTGCTGTTATAGTTGTTTTTTCACCTTTACTTTGCCAAGATTATCATCCTTTTGAAGCCAGTTTGGAGTAGCTCATTGGTAGAAAAGAACACTGCTACAGCTCTGCATCTTTACACACCACTTCTTCATGGTTGGCACTATATTGTGGTGATAATCTCTTGTTAGAGTTTAGCATTAAAGATAATGAAAGTAATGGAATGAGTTCTAGAAGGTATGATTAGAGAAAGAGTGAATATTGATGGGTTTATGCCAGGCAGGGGGACCACTGATGCCATATTCATTGTTCGACAGCTTCAGGAAAAATATATTGGCAAGAAAAGGGAATTGTATTTTGTTTTTGTTGATTTGGAAAAGGCCTTTGACAGAGTCCCTAGAGAGGTGGTGAAGTGGGCAATGAGAATGCTAGGGTTGGAAGAGTGGCTGGTTAGGGTGGTCATGGCCATGTACATGGGTGCTCACACCCAGGTAAGAGTGAATGGAGTTTTGAGTGATGAGTTTTCCGTGAATGTGGGTGTGCATCAGGGGTCAGTTTCGAGTCCCTTGTTGTTTATCATGGTACTTGAAGCCCTCTCACGTGACTTCAGGGACGGACTCCTGTGAGAGATGATGTATGCTGATGATTTGGTGTTGATTGCAGAGAATGAAAAGGAGGTGGAGTAAAGATTTAAGAAATGGAGAGATGGTATGAGGCACAAGGTCTTAAGGGTAAATGCAGATAAAACAAAAGTGATGATATCTAGGGTTGGTGGCGGTAGGATCCCAGGAGAGGGAGAGTGGCCATGTGTAGTTTACCACAAAGGTGTGGGAAATAATTCCATCTTGTGCAGTGTTTGTGATAAATGGGTGCACAAGAGATGTAGCGGTGTTAGAGGTAGACTGTGAGATAATGCTGATTTTATGTGTGCTGTGTGTTGGGGAGAGCAGGTGGAGATTGTTAGGTGTGAAAGAATTGAACTTGCTGGTGAGTTTCTTGAGTGTGTGGAAGAGTTTTGTTATTTGGGAGACATGTTATGTGCCGGAGGTGGGGCTGGAGCTAGCTCGGTTGCTAGGATGAGAAGTGGTTGGAAGAAGTTCAGGGAGCTTTTGCCTCTCCTGACATTGAGAGGACTCTTCTTCCGTGCAAAGGGGTCTTTGTATGCAGCATGTTGTTAAGAGTGTGATGCTGTATGGTAGTGAGACCTGGGCAGTAAAGGAAGAGGATATTCGCAGGCTTAAACATAGTGAAATGACAATGATTAGGTGGATGTGCAGTGCGTCCCTGCATGCAAGGCCTGGGGGGGCTGGGTCTACTATGGAAGAGTTGAGAGGTAGGATGGGACTGGATTGTATTGGTGTTGTGATGAGGAGGGGTAGGCTGAGGTGGTTTGGACATGTGGAGAGGATGGGGGATGATAATTGGGTGCAGAGGGTGACAAGTGTTAATATTGGGGGAGGGGTAGACCGAGAAAGACATGGGACGAGGTCATTAAGTGTGACCTCAGGGTTAAGGGATTGAACAGGGAGGCTGTCAAAGATCGAGCAACATGGAGAGCCGCCATTAGGTGACCAAGGCTGACGCATGGAAGCATGTTGGAGCCTTCAAAAACGAAATGAAAGGATGGACAAGTGATAATTTTAGCTCAAGTTAGAGTTGTTATGCTACCCTAGTCTGTCTGGTCAAGCATACCCATCAACTGCAGGCAAACAAGCACCCCTGCCTGGCCATCCTGTGCAGTGAACTGATGTTCCCATATGGCTGACAGCACTTTGTTCTGGCAAGGTGCAGGGATCTGTGTGGAGGTTTGGTTCTTGGGTGGATGCCTCTTTGTCCATCTCTACCCAGTAAACAAGGGCACTGTAATAGGCTCCACATCATCCCATTTTTTGGCTGTATGGTTACCACCCAGCATTGTAAATGGTTTCCTGAGTTACAGGGAACTATGTGGCTTATCACTCAGTGTAACACCATCTGAAGTGGAAAGAAAAGTAATAAATTGTGAGAGGAAAGATGAGAGAAATAGGAAGAGAGGATGACAAACATAGGAAAAGAATGATAGACCTGAAGGAAGATGTAGAGTGCACTACATCAAGTGAGTGGATGATAGGTACCCCAGCCCATCATCAGCAAGTTGAGCATACTGTAATTGAGAAGAGACAGTGTAAAAGACAAAAATTGTGCTACCTGTAGGGTCAGTATATTGGACCAGAGCGATTTTTCTATATTTTGGTATGTCTGGTAATTCTTAGTTGTATAAACATAGTGGAGACAAGGCTCTTTGTGTTCTCTTAATTGAAATACTGTTACCCTGAGGTTTAGTGAAAATGAACCAAAGTGATGTTGTGGATGAGTGTTTGGCAATTCTGAGTAGCAATAAATTTAGACCAATTCCTTATGGTTTACTGTAGTGAGTTGCAGAATAAAAAAGTTATGGAAAGATAATACACAATACCTGACTCTCCACATTAAGAAATTTGTTTCTAAGCTGAAAAAAGTCATTAGATGGTAATGGGACAAAAACAAAAATTACCAGTATGTTATCTAATAGAAGTGGTTAGGGTAAAGAAGTACTTATTGCTAACTTACTTCCAGGTTGTAGAGAGTGTTTTAAAAGGAGTGATGCAAAGCAGTGCTAAACCCACAGCAGAGAGTGGACTGCGGCTCCTACAACTGTGCCTCTCATACCAGACAACAGACCCGCTCATCCTCTCCACACTCCTCTCTTGCATATCTGGCCTTTTTGTCTTTATTCGGATGGTACCAAGCGTACTGCCAGATGTTCTGAATAAGATATTTTCAGCACTTACATTTTCATTACCTGGGCAAACTAAGGATTCCCGCAGTAGGGCTGTGAAAAATGTACGAAGACATGGATGCTCCTTAATGGTAAAGATTGCTCGTAGCTACCCAGATATTCTCATAGAGGCCTTTGATTTTATTAATGATGTTGTAGACAAACTTAGTCACAACCCTCAGGAACTCTCACAGATGGAAAAGGTAACCCTTCAGGAGGCTCTCTTAATCATAAACAACCATTTTTACAACTTTGACAAGCAGAGTGCATTCATTGGTAAAGTCCTTAATCCTGTATCAGCCAGTTGGATGGAAATGAAGCAGCCATTCAGTGCACCACAGGATTTTATGTCATTCGTAGGGCTGGACAAGGCACCAGTGGAACCCAGTGAAAATGATGTTAATGGACAGAATCGTGCACAAATAATATACTGTGTTAACCTCACTTTAGCTGTTATTAAGCGATCTGAATATCCTCAAGACCCAGACAAGGCTGAGAGGGGTGGTTTCATTTTAGATCACACAGAAAATGGTACTGTTGTGTGTCGCAACCCAGCCACACCACACATCACACCACTGTTGCACCAGCTGTTCTGCCTCATACGTCTCTTCAATTCATTGTGGCATCCTGATGCCCTGGCATGTGTAGCATCAGGCTATGTGAAAGCACATAGTCTGCCTGAAACAGACAGGAACAATATACTTGGGCTTACAAGTACGCATTCAGGTGATATTTGCATCGATACTCCCAAGGTAAGTCTACTTGATTTTTGTCATTGTTGTTTACCTGTAAACAGCAGGATGTTATGTTAAAATCTTATGGCAGTTCAGTAGTGTCTGATCATTATAAAATAAGTACTGTATGTGGTGTTTATATCATTTTTTATCGTGTATGTTGATTGTCCATTACGAGATGTCACGACTAGAGCTTGTACATGTTGATGATGACTACTTTGTCATTATGCATACCATTTATTAAAGTTTGCTTCACAGATCATATGCCTCCTGAAATAAATGCATCACTCTGCTGTGGCTAATTTTATGTTTGTATTACTGTTTGTATATTTGTAACGTAAAATCTATCTATCGCCAGACGCCTCAATCCCACATGAGGTGGCCACAAACAAATCACCTCCATGTCGCTCTGTCCCCCGCCATTTCACTTCCCCGCTCCCAACGCACACCCCCCTCTCTCATGTACCTCTGCATTGCATTCTTCCATCTCCCCCTCAGCCTCCTCCTCCCTCTCGCCCCCTCCACCTCACTCACATACACTCTCCTCGTCAGTCTTTCACTCTCCATCCTCTCCACATGCCCAAACCACCTGAACGTGTTTCTCCTAACGCTTCCTATCATGTCCACAACCACACCACAATGCTCCTTCGCTTCCTCATTTGTTAGTCTGTCTCTCCATGTGACTCCACATGCTCCTCTCAAATAACTCATTTCCACTGTTCTCACTTTTGACTTCTGTCCTTCCAACAGGGTCCAAGCTTCACTTCCATATGTTAGAGTTGGTATCACAATACTGTCATGTAACAACTTTTTCACTTCCATGCTCACCTCCCTGTTTCTTTCACTGCTTTCAATGAACCAGCCACCTTCCTTCCCTGCTGCACCCTTTCAAGCACTTCACCCTCCAAACTTCCATCCTTACACATCACACTACCCAAGTACTTAAATGCACTCACATTCTTCATATCCTCCCCATCCAATCTCACTGTACATTCACTGGCTTCACTTCTCTCGAAGACCATCACTTTACTCTTCCCTACATTCACCTTTTGATTCCGTTTCTTACACTCTCCCAAACTCATCTACCAAGCCTTGCAGTTCCCCTTTGTCTTCACTCAACAACACAGTATCATCTGCAAACAACAGTACAGGGAGTTTCCAAACACTGCCCTCTCTCACTAGGGCTGCTCCAACATCCACTGCCCGACCTTGTATCTCTTTTATAACCCCATCCATGTACAGATTGAACAACCATGGAGACATGACACATCCTTGATATTTTTTACCAAAATGTCATTCTAATCTTATCACTTAAACTAGCTGTCTCATGACTACAGTTTTTTATATTTTTGACCTAGATGTCATTCAAATCTTATCTGTTTAACTAGTCGTATAGCCACTGTTTTACAGTGGAAAACATGCCATCCATTTAATATTCCTTGTATGTTATGGCAAGCAACTGATAGGGCTGGAATTGTGAGATGGAAAATGCACTGTGTAGTGGCTCCTATATGTTGCAAACAGCAATATTCCTGTTAGAGCACAAGAGGAAGGGGAATATACATGAAGCTTTCTATTGCTTTTGATTTCTGTCCATAGAGAGGTCAAAGAACACAGGATATTGGGTTAGGATGATTCTGTACTCTTCTTACTTTAACTTGGCTCAGATTTCAATCATGTTGCAGCTTATATCACATAGCTCTATGGCAGAAAAAGATAATACTATGGTTGTACATCCTTTCCACATCACTTCTTCGTGACTAACTTATATTTTCATGTTCAGTTATTAAATTGTTATAAGGCAGTGTCCAAGGTAGAGTGATGGCAGCTTTAGGCCAAGTTAAAATGAAAAGTGTATAGTGTGCTGTTGTTTTCTTTATATCTGCTGAATTTTTCACTTAAATCATTGAATCCAGATCCAGCACCCATTGGAGCGTATGCAGTTCTTCCTGTCCATGATGCACGACAGCCTCCACCACATCCTTGGCAATGCAGGAGCCTCGTTGGGATTACAGTTCTACCAGACCCCACACCTGCCTCAGTACATTGTCCACTCCTCCCTTTGTGGCCTCCACCTCATACCTGACTACCGGTTACGCCCGATAATAAGGGTTTTCCTCAAGCCCTTCGTCCAGTACTGTCCAATACAGTGCTATGAGTCAGTGATATTGCCAGTCCTAAATCACCTGTGTCCCTTTAGTGAGTACCTGTCCTTACACTTAAGGATTTTTAAGGCCAAGTATTCCCTCCAGTCACCAAAAGATATTCCCACACCCACACACATTGTTACTTGGGTACTATTATTAAACCATCTGCTGTATACATGGAAATATATGAAGAGTATCTCACTCAGTGTCTGGCTCACTGGAACTACTGTAGTTGGATTGTTGTTTACAGTATTACAAGTGTACATATTTTTGGATCTTATGGATGATTATAGAAAATATTCCTAATAATTCAAATTCTTAAGCTGTTGGCATATTAATCTTATTATGGGTTCAATCAATTGCATTGTGTTACTATATGTTATTTTAAATGTCATCAAAAATTAAAATAGCCTAAGCTGACTTAAGCAGAGCTAACAGTCCCTGGCAGATTTAGCCGTACTTAAACCATATGAACTAGTAAGCGAAATTGTTCTCGAATTCAACAGTGGTGGAGCGTCTGACTACACGTTGGAACCACCTGAGGGCATTGGTGGAAAGTGGGAGGTACGAGGAGGAGAACACTGATGCTCAGGAGATGATTGAGGACCTCCTAGTACGCATGCTTACAAGGGAATATTTGGATGTTAGTGTCCTATCTTCCTGCTTCAATTCTTATTTCTGTCTCTTGTTTGTCTCCTTGTTTCAGTTTGTAGTTTGTTTCAGTTTGTGTAATTGAATAACTTTGATGTCAATGTTCCGTCTCATTTTGCTTGCTGCCCCATCTATCTGAATATCTTTCTGAATATCCTGATGTGAATGCTTTTTTTTCTTATATTAGTTATTTCTCTTTATCTTTTTGAATAGTTTGGATGAGAGTGTTTTGTCTTTGTCAATCACCCACTTTATTTGAATATCCAGGATGTGAGTATTTGCATATCAAGATTTTTTTCTGTTTGAGTTTGTGAATGCTAATAATCTTTATGCATTTTGAGATTAGTTAAACCAGTTATAGCTTGGATAATGTATTGATTGAAACCACAGCTGTTGACAGTCAGTTCAGCATGTTTTGTATTTTTTAAAAAGTAAATTTATTCAGTATATTACTCTTGGAGTGCTGGGATTAGACTGTTGGTTGGTGTTGTTTGATTGATCCTACCTGAGGGTCATTGGTTGATGCTGGAAAGAGTATCTTATTATGCAGTCTTATACACTAACAAAGTCCTCTACATTAAGGCTATCATAGCCATTTATTAAGGGAGTGCTCAGTAGAAAACTGTGTTATCATCATAGGATAACAGTATTATTACAGTATTAATGCATCCTATCAGTCTCATAACTGTTTTAGTACAGCAGTATGGTATTGCTGTAGCATTGCCTTTTACATCAGGTTTTACTAATACTATTATAATGTCTGCAGCTCTTGAAGGCAATACTAATAGGGACGCCACGTCAAGGCCTCCCACAGGAGAGTGTCGGTGGTGGTGGTGGAGGAGGTGGAGACGAGGGAGAGATGGAAGTGGTAGGGGGTGGTGGAGGAGCTCCAGAGAACCTATCTGAACTGGGTCAGATGGTGTTGAACTGTGACATAATTTGCCAAGCTATTGTCACAACTCTGCTGAAGTGAGTTTTATCTATATATGTGCTGTTTCTTTTTTTTTTTTAATATAATATAAGTTGATTTAGTTTTGAAAATTACTTTGGGTGTTTTGTTTTGTCATACACCACTGTGAACTAAAATGCCCTTTCAGATTGTGATATTATGCCTAGCAAGAGGGGAGGAAGAATGTTACCTTTATATTTAGTGTGTTTTGTGTGGATGTTCTAGAAGCCGTTATGAGATATACTCTGGGATGGTTTGGCCATGTAGAGAAGATGGAGAATGAGAGACAAACAAGTCCAGAGAGTATTTGAGTGAAATGGAGAGGGAGAGGAAAACCAAGGATGAGGTGGAGAGGTATGTGAGAGAGGGATGAGTGAGTTGGAGAGAGGGTAGCCCAATGACATAGGAGAGAGTGACATGGAAGTGTTTTATTTATGGGCATCCCTTACAAGCTGTATCTGGAGATAGATAGTGTTTTAAGGTAAGGCACAGGAGCTAGAGGCTGGAACTGCCCTCCTTCCAGTTTATTGGTTTAGGAATATTTGAAGAAGCCTCATGCTTTCAGCCTTGCACAGTGGCAGTTGTACGTGGAGCTTCCTTTCTCATGTTATCTGATGAGAAAAACGTAACATACAAATGATGCTTCAGTACTGGCCAAGCCTGGTAACAGGTGGAATTGGGTCTAATGAGGTTTTTTTTTTTTTTTTTTTTTTTTTGTTCACGAGACACACCCCACCCCGGGGACAGAGGGAAAGGAGGTTTGAATGATGATTTGTGTGTGTGTGTGTGTGTGTGTGTATTGGCATATATATATATATATATATATATACTGTATATATATACAGTCATCTCGCGTTAAGTGCCTGAATATGGGTGACACAGCCCGTCACACTTTATAAATTTGCACTTTGCGAAGCATTGGATCCCTTGTTAAAATGACTTTATGGGCGACACATCCTGAATTTTCGTATAGTGATTAACCAATACCCATCTCTAACTAAAATGCAAAAGGAAAACTTACAATAGAAACATGCAAGAGTAATACTCATATACTATTATGAAAATTCAAGACCTTACCAACATTGTACAGAGGGTAGATAATGCAAATTGTTGTGGTGGTACCCAAGGCCTGCGGAAGCTGAATCAAACACTCACAGCAGTTCTGCACGGGCCTCATCCCGTGCCTCACCATCACGCTCTTCACTACTGGAGGGGTTTTGGCTATCTTTTGTGTGTGTGTGTGTGTGTGTGTTTTCTGGGAAGGAACGGTTTGTGGGCTTTTAGCCTTTGGTTCCTTCTTTCTTGCATTAAAAGAAAAAATAATAATAATTCACCATCTCCATCCATGGTACAGTTATACATGTGAAAAATCCTTTTGGTATTGAATCATTCTGAATCATTACCAATCAAATTTTTTTTTTTTTTTACCAAATTGCCCCACATTTGGTAATGAAAAATGCCAAATGGCAGCTCTGGTGACGATTGTGCCAGTGATTAATGGATTTCTCTTAAAGCATAATATTGTATGGCCAGTTTTATGGAATGCACATATAGTTTGCACTAGGCTACTGTGACTGCCACTCACTCACACACCAGCCACACCCCACCACATATACTCACCAGCCCCACCCTTACCCATCGCACGTTACAAATTATGCTCGCGAGTTGCAAGAAAATACCATATTTGCCTCAATTTTTCCTGCCTGTCACACATTGCAAGTAGCAAATGCACTTTCTAAATAATTAATTATTGTCAAAGCCCCGTCGCACATTAGGCGAGATGCACTTTGCGAAGGCGCACTTTAGGTGAGATGACTGTATCGTTTATATATGTATAGCTATTGCCAGACGCCTTAATCCCGTAAGGGGTGGCCACAAACAAACCGCCTTCATGTCGCTCTGTCCTGCCATTTCCCTGCCCTTCTTTCAGCTCACACCCCCTCTCTCATATAACTCTCCCACTCCATCCCTCCATCTCATCCTTGGCCTCCCCCTCCATCTTCCCCTCTCCAACTCACTCACATACACTCTCCTCATCAGTCTCTCACTCTCCATCCTCTCCACACGGCCAGACCACCTCAGTGTGTTTCTCCTAACGCTTCCTATCACATCCACATCCATACCACAACGCTCCTTCGCTTCCTCATTTGTTAGTCTGTCTCTTCACGTGACTCCACATGCTCATCTCAAATAACTCATTTTATATATAAAATGCATCCAGTATTTTATATAATATACCCTTTATATATACAGTACACTTGCATACTTGTTACCATGCCCGTATTATATCGTGGTGTGAAAAATTATACCCTTTTTAATATACTGTACTGCTCTATCTATCTATCTGTGTGTCTGTCTATAGCCAGATGCCATAATCCCATAAGAGGTGGGTGCTTTTCTTTGAGTTAGTTGTTTTACAGGGAGGGGCACCAACCCTCTGCTAATCTACTTGTTGACACGTAGGGAATACATATGGGTTTGTTATATGGTTACCACCAAGCATAAAACTGGCATACAGGAAACCATTTGGCAGTGTAAAGCCACCTGAAAAGGAAAGAAGAGTAATAAAAAGTGACAGGGGATGGGAGGTATAGGGAGAGAGGAGGGCAGACATGGAAAAAGAATGATAAAGGTGAAGGAAGAAGTAGGCAGCACTATGTCAAGTGAGGTGGAAGTTTGAGAAAATGTAAAGTTTATTGACAGGGCATCAATACCTTTGGTTTTCACTAAGTTAATCACCTGATCATCTTAGTTTTGGAAGGTTTGTTTACCACCAGACTACCTACACTTGTGACTGCTTACTTATACTCTCATACAGTGAAGCCATGCATGAAACAATACTAATTTCCCTCTGTTATAAGTCTGAACAGACTTTGGTAAAGATACTTTGCTTGAAGTCTCGTAGTTAGGCCAGGAATTTCTTCTGATGTTACTTACTCTATCCCTATGGTTTACTACTTGGTAATTGTTATTTTTATAATTAAAATGTTCATTTAGGGCCCTGTGGTGGCAAGACAGTCCTGCATGCCTAAAAGCGACATCCCTGCTTCACCAAGTAGTGCGATGGTTGTCACAGCAGGGGCAGCACCTGAGTTCAGAGGCAGTGGGTCAGATGCTGATGGCAGTGCTACAAGGACTACACACCCATGGCCAGCATGATGCCAACCAGAGTGCCCTCTTGTCTCTTGGTCTTACCACATATGAGGCATTCTGCCCTGCGTTCCCTGATCATCTCCGCCAGGTATTTTTAACTCCCCCCCCCACTGTATTTTAGCTTTGGCTAGTGTACTAACAGGTTTCTTGAAGTATAGGAAGCCATATGGTTTGTCTCTCATTGTGGTCACCTGATGGTTGCCCTCACTCACTTAAGTACTTGTCATTCAATGTAGTCACAAGATAATGGCATGCATTGAGTGAGTTGATGGTAGCCATCTGCTGCTTCCTTTTTCAATCTTTCCATTTTGTATGTTTGGAAGCTGCATACACTAATTATTAGTGAAAATGAGATTAGGGTGAAGATGACATCTTGCTCCATTTCCCTTAACCATACAGGTGCTGATGGGGCTGCCAGGGGTGAAGATGGAGGATGTGGGCAGGTTCGAGGAAAAACTCCAGGGTAGTTTAGCCAGCCCAGGCACCAAAAACTCCAAACTAGAGAGAGTGAAGAAAGACTTGTTTAAGAAGATTGTTTCGCAGGTATTGTGCTTTTATTTGTTGCATTTTGTTTATTGTTATAATTAACCATGAAATTGGACTGATGTTTATCAGTATTAACTGCTTTTATAGAATTGTGCATTTTGTAATTTAAATTAAACTTGTAGTATTTCATTAATGTTTGGAAAGAAATGTATCACAAAAGGCGAATGAAAGAGGCCGGGATAGGAAGTTGAAGGTCGCCTACGTTAGTATTGGTTGAAGAATGTGGCAACCTCATAGCTGAACACATGATTCAAGTAGCCTAATGCCTAAAGAGGGAAGGAGGGGGAATAATTTTTCTTCTGAGTGTTTTCCCTAGTAATTTTTCACTCTCATGCTGGAGATTTCTCCTACTCATGCAAATGTAAGAAATTGAGTTCAGGTGATAATTTGGAAAATTGCAGGCAGGTATAAAAATGAGTCATTTGATCATTCATAACTTATGTAATTTTTTTTTTTTCCCCCAAATAACAATACTATATTTTGATATCCACCAAACGCCTGCCTTTCAGTACAGTAGATATTTTATTTCATTTACCTCTGTGGAAGTCACAAGCACTTGTGGGGGGCTGTAATCAGTACTTTGATGTAAGGCTAATTGTAAGATAGTTCAGGAATCACATCAACAATAGTAAAGTACTTTTATCTAATTTTTATTAGATTGTTGGTAAAAATGTTGGCCAAGCATTCAAGAAGGAGGTGCACATGGCCAACTTGCCCCCAATGTTCAAGAACCCACGGCCAAAGCAACCTCGAGTGGACGACACAGATGCCGACATTGGCCTCTGCTCACTGTTTGGACCTGAGGGCGATGCAAATGGCCACCAGCTGATCACTAGTTAATTTCAGACGAGGATGCTTTATAGAAAGGTTGTCTCTAAGAGTTATGAAATGGAAGTCATTTACAAGTCTGTCATCGTCTTTTTACAAGTCACTTTGATCAGGTAAGTGGAAGGTGGTGGTGATGGTAGATTTGTTTGAGATTTTGAACTACAGGTTCTGTAGATGGTTGATAGTTTCTGATATGCAGAGTAAAGATTGATTGTTGTATGGATGATTTTTTTTTCTTTTGTTTTCAAAATTGAGAAGTTGATTGCTGATTTTGTTGACGGTTTCTTTAGATGTGCATAGAAGAGATTAGTTGTTGTGTGGAGTGCAGATACCTACAAAAAGGGGAGAAAGAGAGAGGGAGAGATATTAAGGAAGTGATGTAGCAAGTAGATTCATGTTAAATGTGAAGTTGAGTAGCACTGCCTTACTCCTGTGGTGATATTTTTGAAACCTTCGTCCAGTGAGTTTTTAAGAGGATGGAAGAAGTGTCCAGATACATAAACTGAACTGAACTGTGTATGTGACGGAATCCGTTAGCTGACGTTTTCTGTAGTGTGTGTGAAAGATTTATATCACATTTGACAGGAAGAAAGGATTACAGTTTCTCCTCTGATATTTTACAGATAAAGGTAAATAGCTATCAGGCAAGATGCATGTGAAAAGGAATTTGTATTCCATAAATTTTTAGTTATTAGATTTCTGATTGATGGAAAATACTTGCCTTTTTTTCAGACCCCAGTTCAGTAATTTGGAGTACTGTAATAAGTTAAGCTTCGGTAAAAGTAAACATTTTAGTAAGCCTTGTAAAAATATAGTTGTGGACTGGTTAATACCAGTTGAGAAATGGACCTTTGATCATTTAAAATCTAAGGTATGTGAAGTTCAGTTGTAGGTGACAGTTTCATTACACATTTGAAATTGATGTTAATCATAGCAGAGTTTGCTTATTAAATGACATTCAGCAATCTCATATTTCTTGGAAATAGTGGTAATTGAGTACCTGGAGGTTTTGATACTGGGAGGTTTTATTGTAATAGTAATTCATGTGCTTCTGTGATTGTGAAGCTTACCTGAGACTGGATATACAGTATCGTACCTTATATTTTCATTGACATTATGGTAGTACATTCTGTGCACCACTGGTGTAAACTGAGGAGTCTTATTCATGCAGTGTTGTTATGGCATGTGTGCCTCATTGTTCAGCAAAGCCCTGACTGTGCCTAAGTTTATACTACAATGCACCATCACAGTTTGAGTTTAATAATAAGAACAAACCCAGATTCATTTAATTATGGAGTAAACATTGGTTCAGCCTAGTCCGTGACCCCAAAACATGAATACCCAGTACTGTTCTAATGTTTACTTCAGAGATTAGCTATATGCATAAAGGCTTTGTATCCAGTCATCAGCTATTCACTTGAATAGCATGGAAGGTTTATATATATATATATATATATATATATATATATATTTAGAGAGATATAGGGTGTGCA
>JAGKTI010003877.1:0-30083 GCA_018397915.1 Birgus latro | reverse complement strand
GGATATAGGGTGTGCACAGCTAGTGCCCATGTGAGATTTGGATATCTTGGTTGTGAACTCTGTTCATTGTCATAATTTTACGTCTTTGAAAGTGAATCCGTTTACAGTGCTCGATTTTATTAGTTTAACTCTACAGTTTTGTGAAATGTACAGGGACAGCCTAATATAAACATGTTATTGTATTTGTATACTAAAATGTTTGTGATTAATACCTATAATTAAGTTTTAAATCCAGATTCTACATTATATTATGATAAAGTATGTGTAATATTTGAAGATAAAAAATGCAATATAAATAATGATCAAACAAAAGTGCAGTAGTCAAGCGACAGGTAATATGATGACTAAGGCAGCTGTGTATTACAGTTATTTATTACAGTTAGCTTCATCTCCAGTTGAAATAAGTTTTGACTTATGATTGACTTTTTTTTTTTCCCCAGTGCAAGCATGCCTAACTAACTTAGGAGAGTGACAGTTTTAACACTTCCCCTTTTTATACATATTTGAAGCACTATTGCAGCTTAAGCCAAAGCCAAAATACAGTAGAATTTGTAGTAATTTCCCTCATAATTAGGATTCTAAGATCAAAAGAGCAACATTTGATGCATTGTCTATTACTGGTGATTGATTGGTGTAGTTGATTAATGCAGCATTGTGTAGTTGTTACTTGTTATACCCAGAGATGGAAATGTGTTATCATATCTAGTGATTTACTATAATTTTTCATTTTATTTTGTATATTATGTTATTTTCGAGGTCACTCACGTACTTGATTTTAGTAATCTCTGTCAATATTCTCATTCCTTTTGCTGATTTTGCTATGCAGACTGTGATATAACATTGTTTTTAACCATCTATGGCTGTGCTCCATAAACTGCCATATATCATAAGAAAGAGGTTTGTTGGATACTCATGTGATCTACTACTTGTTTTAAGCCTAGATATCTGGAAATGGGGATGGGGAGGTTAGTATCTCTTCGGAAGATCAGTCCCTCTTATGTGAGAACTGATCTTTCGTGCAAATTAATGCACATATACTGGTAAGTGAAGCTGGAAGTTTTACAAAACATACTGTAGAAGCTTCTGACTAACGGTCGCTTCCACAGTCAGTGTGTTTACATCTCGGCAAGTGTATCCCCAACATGGTAAGCACTATTGTGGAGAAAAGGAACTCAATAAAAATTCCATTGAAGACATTATCCTCATATTAATGGTTCATGTGCTTGCCAACATCACTGCCAAAGGTGATTGTGGAAGTGATAAGAGAAGACTGAAAGGGTTTTATTGGTTAACATCTTTCCATAAGTAGCATCTGTGGAAGCGGCCATTAGTTTATTCTCTAAAAACTTAGATTAGTGGATGTTGTAGATTAGATGAGTGATGTGTTGCTGTACATGAGGAAATGTGATACACCAAATCAGCATGACTTCCCACCTTTATTTAGGTAAGCAAATTTTCATACTGATCTCTTGGCCATTAGATGGGGAACTTGTGAAGCTAGTGATGGATTTGATAACCATTGTGATAAAATGTGTCCTGTAAAGTGGAAGTCTCTTAAGATGAATTGTAGGCAGGCATTGTGTTTGTAGGGGTACTAATCCTACCACAGTTGTTCAACCTGTCTTAATGCACGATGACCCTTTCTGTGAGATGATGAATCATTGTTATATTCTTGCTGTGTTCAGATGATTGTAGTCAGCACTGACTAGACTTTTTGAACTGGTAGGGTTAAAACCACGGGTCCTTTATGGAGCTGAATAAAATCATCTGGTAGTAGCTAGAGTAAAACAGATGACATGATAAAGGAGTTATATCACTTCCATTCTAAATAAACATCTCAGTATAATTTCACATATCCTTCCTTGATTAAACTCTGCACAACCTGATGTGTGGTCATCAGAAAATCCAAATGTAAGTCAGATGCATCGTCAGGACATACCCAACGGATGCAGGCTTTACAGTGTGTAGTCACATGTGATGCTTTTTATTGTAATTTAAAAAGCATGTTTGTTGAATGTGATATTCTAGTACAAAGAGATGAACATTGAGATGTCATGGTAGGCTTGAGGTCATTGTGATACTGCAAGTTGCACATCAAAGCCTTGTAACTGACCCCATTTAAATTTATGAATACCTTTGTTCATTTTCAGGATGCCACATGTGTTGATTTAGTGATAGAATTAGGTGAACCACGTGTCTCTAAGATGTTTCACTCTCAGACACAAGATAAATATAGTAAAAAAATACATATAAAGTATTTCTTTTTTTCTTGGACTTAAGGTTTTCATTTTTAACAAAAGAGGAATGCAAAGAAAATAATTGGATTATGTGAGAGTACTAGTTGCAAATGTGAAGTGATATATGAGTGGTAACCATATAACCAGATGACCCATGGTGTTCTGATGGATTAAGGCACTCCAGCTGGACGGCTCCCATCCGAGGAGTGGTTGGGGTTTGTTACCCAAATAATGACACTGGGGCAAGTGAGGCTGACCAACTTAACCTTAAATTTTGAGCCTGAGTATCCTAGCCTTGTGCCTCTATTCTTCTGACAGGGCAAAACAAGGATATGGATGATGGATGGATGGAAGTATGTTATGATCAATAGGCTATCTCTCAAAGTATTTTGTAGGTTATGGTATTTAATTTCACACCCATACTTTGCCAACTTCCCACACAGGTGTGTTAATGTGGGCAATAATACACCTTCATGCAGTTCTCTTGCAGCATTCATATTCAGTCCTCTGTTTAGTACCAGAGTCTTCACTGTCAGCCACCTTTTTCCTTGAATCACCCTGGTGTCCATTTCCCTTACATATTTACCTTTTTTTAATGGCACTTCACCTAACTAATTAATTTGTCACCTAAGGACTTGAGCCTGCTGCTTTTGCACCATTTGCTGTCTGTTTTCAATGAGTTTAGGACTGCCTCATTTCATTTTATTTGAAAGTTTGCAGTTTCTGAATGATGTGGTTTATGATGGCAGGTATGGGAGAAAGATGGATAAAAGTGAAGAATGATCACATGAGGAATAACTACAAGCTTGAGGATGATAGGGTCTCACCATTAGCAGCTAGCCTGTTCTGGATCTCCAGCACAGAAATGGCGGTCCATGAACGTTTTGTAATTGAAATACACGTAAATAAAGGTAAGTGATTCTAGCTTTCTTGTAAAGATCAAAAATTTTCTCTATATTCCCCACTTGCCCACCCTCCCTTTCACATTTTCACACATACTCATGCTCTCTACAAGTAGTCCTTGTTTTAGAATACACGCCGTGGTTACAGTACCCTTATGTACTTTCCATAACAGATGATCCAGATGTGCACTGTGTTTATACTTGATGTTTCAGTGATCCCCATCCCATGTATTTCGATGCTTCAGTGATCCCCATCCCATGTATTTCGATGCTTCAGTGATCCCCATCCCATGTATTTGTGGATCCATGCATAAATGCAATGATTTTTTTTTTTTTTTCCCCCAGCTGCCTTTCTGCGAATATAAATGTGATCCACGATTGTTAGGAGGTGGTCAAAATTGGGTGTTGTCATGAATGTTGGACATGTGCTTATTATGATGCATTTGCATTACATGTTTGGAAAACTACAGTAGAACCCCAAAATTTGTACACAATTCGTTCCTAGAGGCTGTACGAGTTGTGAATTGTTTGAAAACCGAATCCATAAGAAACAATGTATTTTGCATTAATCCGTTCTTTAGTGTGGATGAAACGGTAGATTTCGCCATACCATAATGAATGGCAAGGTCGGAGACACGGGTTCCACTTTCAAACTTTGCAGAACTTTTTTCAGCTCAGTTGTTCTCACTGCTTTTCTTTTAGCTCCAGCTGACTCATTAATCTTATTAGGGCCCATGATTTTGTACAATTTTCTAACAAAAAAACGTAATTTATCACAGTTTAGTGAAGCCTGTATGACTGATGCATAGCTGGCGGAAGACAAAGCAGGACTGGATACCACGTAGCACCTACGAGTCTTAGTGTGAATAGTGGGTCGCTGTACAACTGAAGCATTTTTTGGACAAAAAGGCTGTACGAAAACCGAGTTGTACGAGTAGAGAGGCGGATGAATTCCAGGGTTCCGCTGTATATGTACTGAAGCATGGGGATTAATGTGGAAGTTTGGTTCCTGGGTGGATGCCGCAGTTGCATCTCCACCCAGTTAACTGGGGCACCATAGTGTGTTCCACATTGCCCCATTATATGGCTGTATGGTTACTGCCCAGTGTTGTAAGTGATTTCCTGAGTTACAGGAAACCATTCACCCAGTGTAGAGCCACCTGAAGGATGGGAGAAATTTTAAGGGAGGGAGAGAAAGAAAGAGGGATGCTGTGGAGCTTGCAGTGGTGCCTTTGTTTACTTGGTGGAGAGACAAAACTGCGCTGTCCATCCAGGAACTAAACCTCCGCACTCTTCCCCATGCCTTACTGTTGCAAGGTGTTGTCAGCCACAAGGAAACATCAGTCCACTGTATGGGATGGCCCAGCAGGGACAGTTGCTTACCTGCAGTTGATGGGTCTCCTTAGCCAGACAGACTGTGGTTAATTAACCACAACTGTAGACACACAAGGACTGGACCTCAGTTCTTTTGTCAGAATTATTCTCCAAGATGTAGTCCCAGTTATTGGCTTTTGTTGACCTGTGAGGGCACTGGAAGCAAACCTAAGTTAAGTACTGTATAGGCTATTGCAGGACTGTAACAGTTATTCCAGCATATTAACTTGGTGCAAATGAGAGGGAGCTGAAGATATAGAGCTGTCAGCAAGGTGATAAGGGCAGTGAGTGGACAGGAAGGAAGGAATGAGTAATGAATAATTAGCATCAAGCCATAATATGGCCATATGGCACTGTAGGAGTAAAGGGAAATAAAGTCCAGAAAAAACATGGAAATATCAAGGAGAGGTAGGACGGAAGAGCAGAAGAGGACAGTAAGGAGAGAAAGACTGGAGACAGGTCCCTGTCAGTTGCCTCTTACAAAATTCTCTTCCAACCCACAGGAACTCTTATCATCTTTTTATGGATCATATGCATTGTCAATCCTCAGTGACCCCAATGTATACAGACGGCTATAAGTCTTCAGCAGGCTCGGGTTTTGCTGTTCTTTTCCCAGACCATACACATCAGGTCTGCCATCCACCAGTTGCCAGTTTTTTCACTGCTGAACTGCTTGCTGGCCATCATACTTGCTCTTCGTGTTATATACCGATCTGCTTTACAGATTCACTTAGTGCCCTACATGGTATTCGGACTATCCCGGCTAGTAACCCGCTGGTGTTGGAGATAAAGGAATGGTTGTTCCGTATTGCCACTAGATTGAAGTCTGTCTCCTGCTGGGTCCCAAGCCATGCTGGGTTACCGGGCAATGAGAAGGTTGACTGCCTGGCACATGCGACTGTCACCTCTTGCTCTGTCACACCCCATCCTGTCCCAGCAACTGATTATTTCCCAATTGTTACCTGTCTCCTTGGCCAGCAGTGGCAAGCAGAATGGACATCTACAACTGATAACAAACTCCGCTCCATCACACATACTGTCACTCCTTGGCAGTCGTCCTCCCATCACAACGGGCGTTGGGAAACAGCCCTAGCCCGTCTGTGCCTTGGCCACACATGGATCACACATGGCTTTCTAATGTCAGGAGGCACTCCTCCGATCTGTCAGTGTTGCCAGGTTCCAATCACGGTCCACTATCTTTTACTTGATTGCCCTCGGTTCTACGCTGTGCGCTGAGGGACTCTCCCGTTCCTTTACTCCCTAGGACGTCCCCCTACCTTAGCCAATCTTCTTGGTGAATCCCCTGTGTTTTCCATTACACACCTCATGCGCTTCCTATCTGAAACCCGTATTTTGCCTCACATTTAGTATCTTCCCCCTCCTTCCCCTCCACCTTTACTCCACCATAGCATACCCGTCATTTTTTAATGCAGCGGTTTTAGTGCCATATAGTCCTTCTGGGCTTGGTGCTAGTCCTTATTAATTATTATGTACGAAGATGCACAGAGTCGAGTACTTCTGCCCCTCTTTTCTTTTTTTTACATTAGAGTCAGTGGAATGACTTTGCAGGTGTACGTATTGGGCATCAAGAAAGAATATATACATTTGTGGTAGGAATGACTTGCAAGATGGAGCCAAGATTTTGAAGATTTGGATATGTGAATGACGAGGCCGTTTTACAGATCTAACTTTGTGTTATGTTTCTTCCTTTCTTAACCCGTCTGTTAGTTGGGATAATGTGAACCACTGTGCCTTGTTTTTAGTATAATATTTTACATAATCCTTTTCAGCACAGGGGCACAGTGGCTCAAAGGTAGAGCATCGAGCTCGAGACCGGGGGGTCGCGAGTTCGAGCCGTGCCCGGGACTGCCGTGCCGGGAGGGGTAGCGCCCTCCTGTTACCTAGCGGGGCTATATGATCTCATTGTAAGGTCTAGCTCGGGGATTCTTTAATCCCTTTCAGCGGAGTTTTCAAAGTTATACAGAAAATATTCCAATCAGATGCTATGAAGTACCTGTATACAGTATTTTAGTTCAAAACTTTGATACTCATAAGGCAACATCTGCCTGCTGTTATTTCCTTAATTCCTTTAAATAATTATTTGCAGGCTTAAGGGTACAGAAATGACAATGATAAGGTGAATGTTCAGTGCGTCCATAAATGCGAGGCCTGGGGAGCTGGGTTTACGATGGAGGAGTTTTGAGGAAGGATAGGACTGGAGTATATTGGTGTGATGACGAGAGGTAGATTGAGATGGTTTGTTGAGAGGATAGGGGATGACAGTTGGTTGCAGAAAGTGAGAAGTGTTAATGGGGGTAGGGTTGCGAGAGGCAGACCGAAAAAAAGACATGGGATGAGTGTGACCACAGGGATAAGGGACTGAATAGGAAGACTGCCAGAGATCGAGCAGCATGGAGGACCGCCATAAGGTTACCAATCCCAGTGCATGCAAACATGTTGGAGCCTTTATAAACAAAATGAAATGGTATTATCATTCTTTGGTTCTGTTTTCTTCATAAAGAAACAAGAGGGGTATTCTAGAGCAAAGTGACGCAACACGCGAACCTTGATCTTTAAAATCCACCAAAATCGTATTCTTCGTATCCACACACAGTGCATATGGCATGTTTGATTCAAAGAGGATCAGGTATTCATGGGATAGTTTCCTCACACTGATAATTGTTGGCCTGTGACTTTTAATCCGCGATTCATTTGCACAAAATCAAATAACTTCGCACTCCTGCACACGGTATATGACCCGGTTTTGAATTAAATCAGATCAAGCATTTATGGACTATATTAGCAACGCCCTGACCAAGCTGTGATCTTCACCCGTGACCTAGATCTCAGCAATATAATATTGCCGGAGTAGCAAGAATAAAGTAAAGGACCTTTAAGGGTTGAAGAATTGATTAGCATAAAAACAAATGGCTTACTTGTAGGACTGAAAAGTGATCAGCGAAGAAGCTGACAAATTCTTTGATCAAGGCAAAGAAGCTCGTACCCACCATAGAATTTTATTCGGGAAGATTTAGTCCAGAGCAGGTAACAAAAGGTAGATGAGGCTGTAGTAGCGTTTTGGGAATAAGTATCCAGAAACCCATATGGAGGAGTATTGAAGTGCATAATTACAAAAAAGATTGCGAGATCATTACCGTATGCCAGGAAAAAAATAATAATACAGAACAGACCAAACTAACAGCAAATAACATTTCATGCTTAGTGAAGTTAGTGAAAATATATGAATTTTATGCAGCAGCAATACATTGATTTAATGTTGCGTGCTCGGTAGAAAGAATGAGACCTTTTACAGTACGGGAGACAAGACATCAAAATTTAGTTAATATTAAGGTTAACTCCTAGTAGGTGAAGCAAATTGAGGCAGAGTAATATGAATTCTCTCATGTACATTACAGTAAACGAAGGAGGTTAGGTTGGAGGGAGTAAGTTGGGGTTGGAATTAACCATGAGAGGATTGAGAAACGAGTTGTGGTCATGAAAAGCAGGAAACACGTCTTTCCTTTGCAGAAGTATGTTCGTGCCTAGAACTGTAAAGGACACTGGTTGGCAGTTTTGGGGATGTTTGGTGCATTCTTTTCCAAGAGTTTTCCTCTCTCTGTTCTGTTATTAAAAACAAAAAAAGTTTAAAGAAAGGGGCTGTATCGCGGTTGTAGGTGAGCTATGATGCCGAGTAGATCATTGTACGGGCAAAAAGTTATCATGCCAGTGATTTGCATATCCGGTGAGGAGGAACGGGAAGATGGGAGGAGTAAGCATCGCGGTCCATAGATGGCGCGCAGTGCTCAAGGTCGTGGTATAATACTACACGGCTCCCGGCCGGACCCCACAAACTTTGTGTAGCTGGAGGGCGGTAATGTACGGGTTGTCAAACGCCCAGTCCATACAAACCTCGCAAGTTTTACGTGTAGTGCTACGTGGGGAGTGATAGCGATGTGAGGTTGGTAGATGGTGGGAAATGAATTAAGTACGATGGAAAATAATGATGATTAATATATATGATAATGGAAGTTAAATTTATTGTGATTGGGAACAATTTATGAAGTCTTATGATTGAATGTGATTTATTTAAAAGAAAGTTGACAAGTCATTAGCAAACCAGTGGCAAAGAACGTTGAAATGAGATGAAATAACGACGCCATCTCGAAGTTCGTTATAGCTGTTGGGCACGTTTGTGTCGCTGTCGTATGAATTTATCGATCGACTTCCTCTCGGCAGTATGATAATATAGTACATTATTTCATGTATTATGTTGAAAACAGAGGAGTGCCAGTTGTACTTAGTGATGATGAAGTGAAGATGTTTATATCCGTGAAGAGCGATGGACGATAAACGGCATCAAAGTGAGTTCATTCAACAGTTGTGAGTTTAGTTGAGTGTACTACAGCTGACTGCCCCTCCCATCTTCTCAGCTGTTTGTCATACGCTCCAGTGTTACGTGACGATTTGTGTCATGCAAAATTGTGATTGGTAATTTAATTACTTGTATCTATGCAGATAATTTAAAAACGTTATTGTCACTTCACATGATGGATATTTAAAAGTATTGTGTGTCGCTTTTACATGTAACAGGACTTTGTCACTTCACATGATGGATATTTAAAAGTCGATTGTGTGTCGCTTTTACATGAAACAAGACGCTGTTTTCACTAATGGATGCTATACTCGGCAGATAATGTGACGCTTCAAGCGATGAGCCCTATCTAACGCTGATTGTATATTAAACCGATGTTTTTATGCCACTTCCAGTGACGGGTATTGATGTTTTGTACAGGATAGAATTTTTATGGCGGCTTTAAAGTACCCGATATATCTCGTTAATGGAAGCAAAATTTTGAGTTAGCTTTTCTTCATAGGCTATAATATTGCGTACCGTATAGAATAACACCCCTCTCCCCACCACCCTCCTCCACGCAGCCCTTCACCCCGCCCACCAACCACTCCATCCCCTCACCCCTCTTTCACACCATCCTTCATTCCTCCACCACACCACCCCCATTCCCTCCATCACACACATCTTTGCGCCATACCACCCCTCCATCTCAGAACCATCCGCCCCTCCGCATCCCTGCAAACCCCAGTCACAGTATCAATAATTCATTCGTAATATCGCGAGGAATCTAAGGAAATCATTAATATTGACAGCACTTGTTAAATTCAAATCTTTCCGGCAGTTCCATTTTCTGTCATTTCAATCACAATACCATTTTATCCGTGAACTGAAAAAGTTTCATTTTTCCCAGATTCAGTAGTCTTTAAATTTGGGTAAAGAATTAAGAACAATAAAAAGAACGAAAGCAGTTTGTAGGGGCGCCCAAAATTAGTGCAAAATTGAACACTGGTGCAAAATACAACCATACTCACATAATACAATAAACTGGAGAGAAGGTTGAAAATGTGAAATCAGTCCATGCAGTGGATTAAAAGGGATTAAAGAATCCCCGAGCTAGACCTTACAATGAGATCATATAGCCCCGCAAGGTAACAGGAGGGCGCTACCCCTCCCGGCACGGCAGTCCAGGGCGCGGCTCGAGCTCGCGACCCCCCGGTCCCGAGCTTGATGCTCTACCTCTGAGCCACCGTGCACCCGTCCATGCAGTGGAGATACAAAGTGAAGGACGTTCAAGAAAATCAGATCATACAGCAAAGTGGAGAAGAGTGGGAGTGTAAGAAAATAGGCACTCAGTTGTAAAAGCAGAGACATGTTGGAAGGAGAAAAGTAGGGGAGGAAAACAACTACTGTAATGAAATCGAACCATGCAAATCATGGACAAAAGGAATAAGGAACAAGGAAATCAAAGCATACAGATAAGTGAAAGAAAATAGGACCGTACTAATTAAATGGAAAAAAGAGCGTTAGGAAAAAAATAATTTCAAAAGGGCACAATAAAATAGCTCCATAGATAAACCTAAACCAAGTGTGCTGACGCTGTCACCACCATGATGGACGTGTCAGGCAGTTCCGAGGAGCTGGACATATCGATAGAGAGCTCCCCCAGCGATATAGGGGGGCGAGATGTGTCTGTATCTCCCAACCGGCCATCACCCTTCACACTGCGGTCCCAGTGTGGTTGTGGTCATGCTAAGTGTCCTATGGGGGCCGGGATTCAGTTTAGGTCCAGGATCAGCCCGTCGCCAAGCAAGCAGTGAGTACCTATGAGTTAATTTGATGTTCTAACACCGAAAGTATGGTTTGATAATAAAAGCCGACGGGACATAAGAGCGTGATTGTAATAGCTTAGTAAACTGATTACTTAAAGTTATGCGCTGATTGATGCCCTAACGCTGTAAGAATGTGATGAAATGACGAGCATACTCAGAAATATAAGCGTACATTTTGGTAAGAAAACACACACACACACACACACACACACTGGTTTAGTCAGTAACACCATTTGTCATTATGTGCTTGGTTCAGAAATTCTGTTCAGCTACTGTTTGGTTTCGGTAGGTTAGGATGTTCCCCACGGAGGTTGGCTGCAGTTAAATTACTCGCTGGATATCGGTTTTCATTTGGCAGCCTTTTCCGTAGCCCTTTTTGATGAACAGTTGTAGCATAATTTATTATAGACGTCAGCACCTGTTAGTTTAGACGTGGGTGAATTTTACAGAGAAATGTAATGGCATTACCTAGATCACCTGGTAAGTTGTAACTCAGGTAGCATCTGACATAAATGGTAAACTACTGAGGAGTCTCTGATAACAGTAGCTAGTGAATGGTAAACTGACACACCCACCCAGTCTTGTCTTCACCCTATTCTACCTATAGTGGTACACACTTAAACTGGCGGATGGGGTGGGGCAGCAATCTGTGTACAGTGGTGCTAAGTTTCCCAAACCGGCGATGTGAAACGGCTGTTATATATGTAAAAGGCATCGCAAATACGGTAAACACATATGAATATAATTTTAACGTATGTATTATAATATATGGAAGAACAGAAAACCACCCCAGCCGCCAGTTTAAGTTTGGACCACTATAGCTGTACGCCGCCCTCTCCCCTTTCCCCCTGAACTGAACTACCCAATGAAACTGCAGCCCACCCCAGCCCAGCCCTTACCTATCTTGATCACACCTAGACCCCAGTCCATCCTACTCGTCTTCACATTTCCATGCCATCCCCTCTGAAGAAGGTTTAGCTTAGGTTAGGGTGGTGTGCTGCTGAAATGGCTTACATACGTAGGATATAATTTGAGTACCCACCCCGTCCCATCCCCGTCTCATGTCGTCTACCATAACACGACTCAGCTCCCCCTTCAAACAGCCTCTACCCAACCACCTCATTGTGTCTGCGCCGCCACACAGATGAAATGCAAACAAGCTGTGGTAAAATTGATGAAAACAGGTTGTGGGAAAGTTAAGGGTAACTTATGTCGACTTAAAAGAAAGTCAAACGGTACTGTTCGATATTCCAATTGGTAATACAGTTCTTGTACATTTTCCGGTACTCGATCGAAGAGTAGACACATACGTAGAGCGTTTTGAGCAGTGTTATAAATACTCATATATCCTAGCAATATAATCTTACCACTAGGCTATATAAATATCATCGTATTGAATGAGGTATCATGGCATCGCTGTATTCATATTTTATACCGGATTTGTATTTTATACCGATACAATGCCTATTGGTATATTTATAGTGTTCGCACGATATAATGCGTGTTGGTGTATTTAGTGTTTGCACGATATAATGCGTATTTGTGTATTTATAGTGTTCACACGTGTGTTGTAGGTTTGGTATCCATTTTCTCTGTGACGTTGACGTATTGAAGTTAACATTTACGAAGATTTTTTTTTTTTTTGGGGGGGGAGGCGGTGGCAGAATCGGTAGAGAGAGGCGGCCTGCAGTCCTAATGGACCCAGTTTCGAATCCCGGCTGGGGCAGGGAACAGTTTGAGGATTTTAATTTCTTAAAAAGCAGACTTTTCTGATCTACTAGATGACCCGCCGACATGTCATAAAAGTACCCCCGCTAATACCAGTACACCAGTCCTATGTGAGACAGCCCTAGTATGTATTCAATATGGATGGTGGGTGTTAGCGCCGAAGTGGTTACATGTGGAGATGTAGGAGGAGGACTACTGGGCTCCAAGGAGGACCACGGGGACTTGGGAATAGGCCCTGAAGCCTTTGCCCAGAGTCGGACACGTAAAAAAAAAAAAAAAAAAAAACTAGGCGTTGCCATTCTTTGCGTAACTATATAAATCACCTGACCAACCTCACACCATCGCTTAGTTTTTATCCCATGTTGCTCTACCTTACGTCAGCTTGTTTCATTCGTTGCTAGGTCAACGAGAAGGTTTTTTTAGTATTCTTCAGTGAGACGTGGCTGTTCATCACTACCGTCTGAACGTCGGGACAGTATGAAGCTGGACACTGTTCCCACATTATATTCTTGGACATGGTTCCCTCAATTTTCTTGTTCCGCACGCAGTCTGACGCAGTTCCTACATTTTTCTCTTTGCCCGCTTTCATTTTTTTTTTTTTTTTTACGTACAACCTACAACCAGAAAACATCCCAATGTACTCTTCCCATTATTTTTTTTTCCACGGCTCCTACATACCTTTCAGCTAGACAGTCCTCATTTTTTTTTCTTATTTTACCCATAGGTGTCACACGTTCCACATTTTTCTAGTTCCATACTTTTACCACCCAGCAACTGGGCCTCAACATAGGTTGGCTACAGATCCGAAGAGAGATTTGTAGTGCCAAAGGGCGGCTTAGGAAGGGATGAGAGTGACTCCTTTTAAATCGTCCGTGTCCCCAACGTGATCCAAGCTCTCAATGAGGTCTGCTCCTGACGACCATACCGTACCCACTTTATTCTGATTTGGCCTTAAATTGATATCTCACTCTTGTATGCTGAGACGTAAAGTTGTATTATTCAACCATTGAACTACGTAAGACAGAAAACGATCAGTGTCTGGGACACGACACGTTAAGTTACACTTGAGGAAAAGCTGCTCCTAAAATTTCAACATCACAGACCTTAGGACGCTTAGATGGCTTTGAGGTTTGCTCGCCGTTTTTGTACATTACCCCACAGTTTGTCTTTAATTTTTAAAGATACGTTGTCGTAATTAGTACGGTACAGTGATATGAAAAGTTTCCAATGATATTTACCGTATTAAAAGTGCTACCGGTACCCGAAATGGTTTTTGTAAGCATAACGTCTGATATTTGCAGGTAGTTTTTGAATACATATTTATTTCCAGCCAGAAAAGAAAAAGTTTCTTGTAAAAGAACATCAAGATGTGACATGGTAAAGTACGAAGTAAAACGATAGAACATGTTTACTTCGCAAGCATAGTTTTGAAAAATATGTATCAAGACAGAGTATTCGTGCATGTGTGTGTGTGTGTGTCATGATCTCGCCCTGTACTGAGACGTATGAACACACTCCGTAACCCTGACCAGCTCAACCTCCGCCCTCGCGATGGAACTCTTCACATGGTGTTGTGTAGGAGGATGCCCGCACGTGTTCATCCATTATCACTATTTATTTTTCATGGCCACCACCAGAATACACCTTGAGAGTTATGCTGTATTGAATTGGTCAAATGAAAGTCACCATATATCTACCCCTTCATTTTGAAAACTATCAGAAGTGAATAAACTTATCAGATTACAAGCACAAAGAAAAAAGTCGGATTAAAGAGATGAATCACTTCACTCCTAGGATGTAAAAATGTGTTATTGTTGCTACTATGGTACGATTTTATTCATATCTGTATTTGGAGAGACTGAACATACCTAGATATAGCCTTCGTTAACCCCCTTACTACTAAACGTCTCCCCTCATAGCTCAACGGATGGCCAAATGTAGCTGGATTGGAAGGATGAACTGAGTAGTAACCATGGAGACATGACCTCAACTTAATTTTATTGAATTTTCATGCAACCGCAAGTTAGCATTCGAGTAGCCCGCTCCCCTCAAAACAAACCTAGTAGCGATAATAATAATAATAATAATAATAATAATCGATTTGAAAGGGGTAACAGTCAGTCCTTTAGTATCCCCACAGTATGTGACTAGTTTTACCCTGAATATGAATGGTACAGACTATTGGCTTTGTTAGTTTCTCTATAATTGGACATGTGAATGCATGTGTAGCCTAGTAAGTATGGTGTGTGTGGAGAGAGAGAGCAGAACCAGTCAGTCAACAACTTTATGTAAAAGGTGACAGTTTAGTTTAGACCATCCGACCTCCCCTTCACACACACACACACACACACACACACACACACACAGCTAATATCTAGTGGTCTAAGGAGTCAAGAGGTATTTTGTGAGCTATAGGCTATGAATGCCACTAGAATTACGTCTTAGACTGGTCACCTACTGTAGTGTATTCATATTGTCTAGGCTGAGATTTCTGTCCTTTTACAGCACGTTTTCCATAACTCAGTGGCAGAATTAGACACTATGGCTCCACAACCTTTTCAGAGCACTTCTTCGTGAGTAGCACCGTTATTCTGCTGTTAAACTAATACCGGTATCTTGTTACAAAGTACTGCAGACGGTGAGGTGGCAGTTTTACGCCCAGTCTAAGTGAATGGGATCTAGTACCCTTGGGCCTCTAACCCGTACAGTATGAGAGCAGCCTGTTGTATGTCATACACTGACTGACAAACTACTCTTGGGTCAGTTTCATCAGTGTAACCCGTTGCAGTGAAGGGGTTAAAAATAAGCGTCCATCAACCCTTTCATGAACATAGGTCTGATAAATCGTTTGGTGATAACACTAAAGTCATCATCGTACTCTGCATACCTACTACTGGTAAGTGGTTTTGTGATTTTGCCCTCTCACAGATATTTATTTAGCAGAGGCCGTCTTCATCTGTGTAGGCTAGGGTTGAGGGAGGGGGAACGGAAGGCCTTTTTCTTTTTTTCTTTTTTTCAGCCTTATTTAGAAGGGACAGCTTACCAATCTGGAACTGTCTTCCTCTGTCTGTATTTCCTACTTCCTGTGATCTCCAGTCTTTCAAACGCAGTGTGTCCAGGCATCTCGAATTGAACGGATCTTGAATTTGGCTCTCTTTTGTACTGTTTTTGCTTTTTCTTGGAAGGAACAGTATGCAGGCCTGTGGCCTTTGGTTCCTTCTTCCTTGCATAAAAAAAAATAAATCTCCTTTAGGTCGTTTCCTTCTACTGTATTTTCTTTTTCTATTTAATTTTGTATGTGTGTGTGTGTTTTCATTTAGTCTCCCTCAGTTACACCCTGTATTCCTTTTATTTTGTGTATCGTACCAAAATTTTAGCATTGCTTTGTAATAAAAGTTCACTTCTAAAAGGTAGTACCAAACTTTTCAGTCAGTCTCTCTCTCTCTCTCTCTCTCTCTCTCTCTCTCTCTCTCTCTCTCTCTCACACACACACACACACACACACACACACACACACACACACACCAATTTACTCTACTCGATATTATATTTCATAGGGTGATTTATGGATATTTCTGCCACTTAACATGTCCTGTATGTGTATCCAACCTGATGGTAACACATACAGTTATTGTACTGTAGGTTTTGATGCATTTGTTGTCCTGCGTATCGTCTGTGTTGCCTGTTATCTAGCTTCATCCTGTGTAGGCAGTGATAGCCAGTCGTGGCCGACCATGTTATCACTATCCGCGGCATGAATTATTAGCTCTGTAAAAAGTACTGTGGATGTAAGGTGAATTATATATTAGAGCGGTTGAGACCGTAGATTATGTAATCGGAAACGAGCCACGTTAGTTGTCATTGTTTCTGATAAATTTCCAGTTTCAGGCCCAGTTGCATTTGAAAACATTTTTTTTTTTTACTATTATTTTTGGTATTTGATATCCATTTTGGTCGCAGGTAACTCATTTTCGAGACCCACCATCCCCATAAAAAAAAAAAAAACTTTAAACGGAACCAAGGTTAATGGCAAAATGTAACACTACACCAAAAATGTCCCAATTCCCAATATCCTGTTGTAACAGAACCATTAAAAAATGTTTGTATTATACAACGTTGGTACAATGTTCAGGATTTTGATGGAGTTATCTGTTTTTACATCGTACTTGTTTTAGACTAGAGGCCCAGGACCGGATAGCCCCGCCTGTGTATCTGAGCGAGAACGGGCGGTCAGCAGGATATCCGTGATTGCTGGTCCCTCAGTTTTAAAAGAATGTTTGGTGCTGGAGGCGGGAGGCAGACGCCTTCACGTGGTGCCAGTGGTATAACGACTCCAGTTCCCAGTTATTCAAACGTCCCTCAGTTCCTTCCCTATCCCCTGAAAGTAGGATGGTAGGCTGGGTTAATATTTCAGATGAACCTGGGGCTACAACTACTGCTGCCGCATACTTTCCCCTGCGGTTTCACCACCTTTTATCCATGAAATAAAAGAAGTGGAAAAATTAAGTACAGTTTGCTCTTATAATTATGATGTCAGTGTAGTGCCGAATTTCACTTGTTTAATACAGCATTATGTTTAGCTTTTCATAAAAGTACGATGTACAGTATACTTTTTTAGTGCTAGTTTCTAACATGGGGATGGAACGTGGGAGTGTTACGATAGTTGTGACATCTTCCAAAAACCTATATATAAACTGGACGGATGTGACAGGAGACGAGACTTGCATGCCATGGTGCAACTTGTCTGGCCAGGCTGTCGTGTGGGGATACCATTTGTAACCTAAAATTCTTGTAGCATTGTTTTACCAGATTAGAACAAGGAAGTTATTGATTTCGAAACATGAAGGCTGTGGCAGCGCGACTGTAAATAGCACGCCAGAGATGCATGCGTATAGCCGGAGAACTCAAGAATGTGTTGAAGGTGGGTGTGTATTAGTCGTTAGTCACGTGGGGTGTAGGCGGAGCAGGAGAGGGTATGCAGAGGGGCCGAGGGGCCGAGTGCCAGGTTGCATCATGTTGCTTCATGCACTCCTGCGTTTATTTTCATCCCCTTTTACCTTCCTTGGCCCATATTGACAGACTTGTGATCGATTCCCTGTTCGTTGCTAAGACTTTCCCACCAAGGAGAACGGAGGATATGAGAAGATTTTGCTCTCTCCTTTCTTTGACCTTCTTACTTCGAGAACAGCTTATGATAACGAAAGGAAAGCAGTCTCAAGTTGATCTGTAAATACTGAATGGAGGCTCATTCTGTACACCAACGTTTCGAAATTTTAATCCTTGTAAATTACTAAGAATTCTTGTGAGAGGCGAACCAGCACTCAACCTTCCCGCCAAATGATCGATGTACCGGTATGAGCTTGAGGAAGCGAGGGTGGATGAGGGGGAGTTCTCTGGGTATATTGGCTGTGCTTCCCTTCCTTACTGCGTTCCACTGAATTCATGTTTTCTTCATCATCGCATATATGAATTAGGGTCAGCAGCATCATTTTCTTCAAGTCTTTATTAACTTGAGGGTAACAACAACAGCACTTAGCATATCCTTGACATTATATAATTTTTATAATGCATTTTTTTATGAACTGTATTTCTGACCTACGTAGTGCGAATTGGTAATAACAGATGTCATAGAAATAAAAAAAAAAAAAAAGATTAGATTTGGAGGCGGTGGTGGTCAAGTGGATAGGTTAAGCACTGGAATGCGGTTCGTTAGGAAGCGGCTTCGTATTTCTGTTTTTTGTAGGGAATAGTATGAAGATTTTTGTTTCAAGTAGTTTTCGCTATTCGCCCTCGAGGTTCATCAACACGTCGTTAAAAATAGCAGAGAGAGAGAGAGAGAGAGAGAGAGGACGTGCTCTCTAATGGTCCTGACAGATGATCAACACATCACAGGGGCTTTACAACACAACAGGGAAAATCCTTACGGGTGGAGGTGAGGGTGGAATGAGTTGGAGAGGGTGGCGGGTTGAAGAGTGGTGAGGGATGTAGTGGTAAAAAAGCAAGGTGGTTTGGTGGGGAGTGGAGTTGAGAGAGGCTCTGAAGGTTGTGGTAGGGGTGAGGAAGCAAGTTGTGGTGGATGAGATGGAGGAGGTTCTGGTAGGAAGTGGAAATGAGGGAGGTAGTGGTGGGGTTGAGGAAGAAAATTGAGATGGAGGAGAAAGTTGTGAGGAAGAAAGTTGAGATGGAGGAGAGGGAGGAGGTTGTGGTGATGGGGGTGGGGATGAAGGAGGACGTTTATGAGCTGAATAAAATCATGTGACTTTAGAAGGATTAAAATAGTCACTGTAGCCAAAGGGTAAATACACACTGCCAGCCCTACAGCCGTTCAATACACCCCTGGCCTGTGTGAAAGTGGGAGGAGGTATTGTTTGTGCCGGTGGTTCATTAAGGTGTGCGGTCAGGAGGTTCATTACTGGCAAATATGTTGTGGATGTTGCTTGACCGCCTGGGAACATTGTATGGCAGGGTATTTGGTGGTGGTGGTGGTGGTGGTGTGTGATTGTACCTGTGGTGCGTGGTTGTGATTAGTGTGATTGTGCCCTTCTTGTGTGGTGATGGTAGTGTGATTATTTCTGTGTTGTGTGGTTGTGGTGGTGATGCTTGTAATGGTGGTAGTCTCTGAAGGAAGCAGATCAAAATTTCACATCTTACTGCCGTACCGGTAGTACGTATAGTATGTGTGTGTGTGTGTGTGTGTGTGTGTGTGTGTGTGTTGTGTGTGTGTCAAGAATCAGGAGGGTGGGGGTAGAAAGAGTAGGTGCAACAAAATTTGGTGTGGGGTGTAGCTGGTAGCAAAGACCCTGCTGCAGCCCTCCCCTTCTGTCTGTAGTGAAGGCTGTGTGTGTGTGTGTGTGTGTGTGTGTAGAATTAGGGGGAGAAAGGATGGGTGCAACAAAGTTGGTGTTGAGCTGAGACGAGCGCCGTGCAGGAACCCGTCCCTACCCGCCCGCAGTGGCCTTGAAATGGGTTGCTAGGTGTTGCCACTGCACGCAGCACACCCATGTTATGTAACACTAGACACCAGTCGTGTTTTTTTTCTTTCCGTTATGAACTTTCTCATCCCATCACTTCACTCGCCTAGCGTGACATAAAACACTGGTATGCAGACAGCGAGGTAAAACTCATATACCGCCGCTGTTAATTTATATCTAACCCAGGTTCATATTCATTCTGGTTTATCAAAGCAAATTGACAGGATTTTGACGACTTGGGAATTAGAGGAACTAGCGTACGTAATCAAAATTCGTTGCAAGATTAATGATATTTACGCCTCCGAGTTGTTCTTTATTACATTAAGCAGATCTGTTCAGTATCCTGGTAGCCTAAATAGAATGTTTGAAATATCTTTTAACGAATATCCTGTATGAAGAATGAAGGAAATGTCACACGATGGTATAATGAATGGATACTGATGCAGCTTCTTAATATGCTGACTCATTATACTGTAGTGAGGTTACAGGCATGTTTACTTGCGTTCAGTTGCGTAAGACAGTCATACGAAGAGCAAAAAAATGCTATATGGGGGGAGGGGCTTTTCACAGGCTGAATAAAAAGTTGTGGTCAGGAATGTGAATGATAAAAGACGCCATGGTTCAGAGGAAAATAATGGAGTTAGTTTTTAATCCCATCATAACGAGGGGACTTCCGGACTGAATAAATTCATCTATGGGATATATGAAACAACTAAAGCAAGAGCGCTGTGACTGGAATGCACGAAGGTAGGACAGAGAACTGTACTGTACAGTGACCGTTATGCCATAGAGACGGGAGTTTGCGATGTATGATGCGGGTGGGTAAATTAATCTTTGTAGTGGAGTGGTGGTGGAGGTGGAAGCTGTGCTATGGTGAAGGGAGCGAAATGGAGGTTGTGCTAAGGTGAAGGAGGAGGTGGAATGGAGGGTGTACTAAGGTGGAGGGGGTGAAATGGAGGTTGTGCTAAGGTAGAGGAGGGGGTGATATGGAGGTTGCACTGGAGTGGTGGTGAAAGTGAAGGCAGCACTTAAGTGGTGGAGGGAGTGAAATGGACATTGTGCTGAGGTGGAGGTGAAATGGAGGTTGCAGTTGAGTGGTGGTCAAGGTTGTTCTGGGATGAAGGTTTTACTAGCTGGAGGTGGAGGTTTAATGTGCGAAGTTGTAGCTGTACTTGGGTGGAGGTGGAGAATTCAGCCTGTGACTACTATGTTTTTTTTTTTTTTTCAAAAAAAAAAAAAAATCGAAAATCTTGAAGTGAAGGGTAGTTTTTGAAGCCTGCGACTGCTTAGAAAAATCTCATGTTAGCCTGAAGAAAACACCCAGATGCAGCAACGAAAAAGAAGTTTCATGGGGGGCTTTTTTTTTTTTTTTTTTTTTTTTTATACAGCTAAAGCTACAGGATGTCTCACCCAGCAACCGGCTTTTGGGTGTCATAATGGAAAAGATTGGCCAAGGGATATAATGCATTTTTTTTTTTTTTTTTATTATTACCTATGTTTTAGAACTGTGTACCGAAAGAAAAAGTCATGAGTGGCTACTGAAATACCTGTAGTCTGAAGAAATGTAAGTAATTAATAAGAATAAAGATAGAGAAAACAAAAATTAAATGTGCGTGTGTGTGTGTGTGTGTGAGAGAGAGAGAGAGAGAGAGAGAGGGAAGGTAGTGTGGGAGGGAAGTACAGTATGTGTGGGTTTGTACTGGAAGGATGAAATAATGTGTGTTGGTGCCTGAAACGGCGGAGTGTGTGGGTGTGGATGCTTTACGTGGGCGTGGACGGGTATGAAGGAAGTGGTAGTGTGGTAATGGTGAGGGTAGAAGGAGGAGGAAAAGTATTGAGGTAAGAGAGAGTGAGGGGCGAAGGAGTTAAAAAAGTATGAGACTTATTGTTGAAAGAATTGAGTCAAGGCTGTGGGCGGTACGTGCATATATGGGAGTGTGCGGTTATGAATGATGTGGGAAGAAAGGAAGGAAACGGAGACAGGCAGAAGGGGAGAGAGAGAGATAGAGTGAGAGAGGGGAGTGGAAAATGTGTGAAATTGGTTGAAACAGCTGAATGAAGACCTGAGTACCTTACCTAAAATAGTCCTGGACGTCGGTGGGGATGGGGGAGATGTAGAAATTAAGGGAAAGGAGGCGAAGGAAGGAGAGAAAGAGTTCTGATGGGTGAGAGTGAAGGGTGAAAAAAATGAGTGAGACTGAGACAGTTGAGTGGAGGATGTGTGTGCTATAAATGGGTGTTGTGTGGGTGGATATGATGAATGAGGGCGTGTGGTAAGGTAAAAAGGTAAGGAGACGGGGAAGGGAGGGGCACTGGTGATGAGGGAGATAAATTAAGAAGGTACAAGTGGAAAGGCACCGGGACTTTTTTTTTTTTCAACACGTCGAGAGCTGCTCCTAAGCTGAATGAAATAAAATCGTCTCGAGACCGAAATAAAAAATAAATTCAATAAAATAAAGTAATATCCAAACTTCATACATATGTGAAAAGAGGACTGGATGATGGCGGTGATGATGATGATAATGAACATAATAAAAAGTGATGATTTAATAATGACCGTCGTACTGGAGAGGCCAAAGGAGGTCGCGTCCCTCGCCACTATTGGTCTTTTCTCCTCTGCATAAAATACCTGTACTCAAACTTTAACAGGAGCACGCTGACAAAAATAATATGGCACAGTTTTTAAAAATATGACATGGAACATGTGTGAAAAAGTTCCAAACATTTGTTGAATGGTTGATCTTACACTCCTGAAAGCCCAGTCACCCGTATAAATAGCCTACCTCACACAGCTGGTTTGACGGGCGTGAATGAGGGCGACGGTACGAGTTGTTTGAGTGGGTGGGGTTGAGGGCAGGGGACACGAACGTAAACGTGGGTGTGGGCGTAGAATAATATGTGGGCGGGGGCTAGAAAATGAATGTAGGCGGGATTGATGGCAGGGGTGGAAGTGGGAATGAGATTGGGGTGTGGGTGTGGGTAGGAGTTGAGGAAAGTTGGGTGGGGGACGTGGGTAGGAGTAGACCTGAGTGTGGTCAAAGGTGAGTGGGCTGAAGCGTGGTTGACGGTATGAGCGTGAGTGGAAGCGTGGAGAGGGTATGGATATGGGTGTAGGTGCTGGCGGAAGTGGAAAATATTTGGGCGGGGGATGGAGTGTGGGCGGGGTCGAGGGGCGTTAGGTGTGGCCGGCGGTAAGGCGGGCGAAGAGGTTTTGTGTGTGTGTGTGTGTAAGGGGGGATAGAGGAAGAGTACAATAATTTTACCGTAAATACGTTTCTTTCACCATGCTGGCCACACTTCTGATTAAACTGTAAGAACTGAAAATAATGAAGGACAGGGAACGTATTTATAAACGTAAGAAAAAGTGAATAACATAAAAGACGTCATCGTTATCACTGAGTTAACATTTTGAATATGTGTTATTGGCGTGCAAACTCAGTATTTTCAGTTTGATATGATTTCTAGATGAGGGCTGCACCACAATAAACAGGTGGAAAACTAATTAAGTACGCCTGCCATTCCGATACCTGTTCCAAAGTTTCTCAATAGCTATGCATAAAAGTTTTCTTGTAGATTATATTACCGATAATACTGAGTAGTATTTATATCAACACAATGCTGGTTACATTGGGGGCTTCATATATAAATTACACCATTATGGCCTAACCCGTTAGCCTCTCCAAGCATTATAACTCTTTAGGATCAAAGTTTCATGTTACATTAAGAATGAGAGTCGCAATGTTTGCAGCCATTCTACTTTGAAAACCAAATTACTGTTTGAAGTGAAACCACTTTGTAACAAATTTCGAAACCTGAACTGTAACTGAGTGTGATTTATGAGTCCTTTCATCTCAGATATAGGCTGCCACAGAATTTCCGTCCTTACATACCACATTGGAAAAGTACCGTAAATTCGTGCTTGAAAGGGTAGATATGACGTATCCTGATCATCCATGTATAGCTTATGCTATTATGAAAGTATTTTTTTTTTATTTCAAACATTTCCGAGGTATCAACTTTTGAATAGTAATGGAGATCACCATTCAGTAGTGATAAAACAAAAGCATGATCGTCCTTGAAATCTACTAAGTGACTTGCCTAGTGTGAGCCTGGGTGAGAGGGTCCAGGAACCAGTTTTTATTGGCGGAGGGGGGGTGAGGTGTCTTCCGGGTGTATTGTTGCTGTGGTGTGGTGAACCTGGGTGTCCGGGGGAGGGAGGTGCCGCAGAGTAGTTACAAAACCGTAGCACTTACTCAGGTTGTAAGGCTGTGGACCCTTTTATTATGGGACCATATGTTAGGAGATCCAAAGGCATTTACTTGGATAGATTTCATGCTCTTCCCATCGTATTCCTTGATTTTTTTTTTTAATCGATGGGCTTATGGAAAAATACTGAAGAAAGCATATATACCAATAATATCTCCCCTTAATTAAATGGGATCGAACCTGGACCATCTGGATTATAAGCTCGGTATTGTGAGCATATTACCATTAGGAAGTATGGAAGGTGTCATGATATGGAACATTTGTACCCAGCAACGGCAAGTCATGCTGCTTGTGTGTGTGTGTGTGTGTGTGTGTGTGTGTGTGTGTGTGTGGTTAGGAAGGAGTGTTTTTGGTGCACGTAAGGATAGGAATAATGAGAAGTTTGTGACAAAGGTATATACTGTATATGGAGAGTGGTGTGTGGTGAAGAAGAGTTTGCAGTAAAGAAAGTGTATGGTGAGAGAGGTGTTTGTGGTAGACCTATGCGAGGTGCGTAGTGAGAGGATCCTGTGTTACGGGAGTGTGTGAGGTGATGGATGTGTGTCAAAGGAGATAGGTAATGACAGGTGTGATGAAGGTACTGGACTGTAGTGGGAAATATGGTAAGGTATGTGGAGAGGTGCGTGTTGAGGTATATAGTGAGAGTGTGTGGCAACCTTCCATTGATTGACCTTGTGTACCCATTGCCCTTGTCTGCTCCTCTTCTATGTCTAGAGTCTCATCGTCCGCAGACGCCCCGTCAACTCAGTGTACCCATACATAGTGTCATGCGTTATTTATATATTCGATTATTCATTGTACTTTACTACTTTCTCTTTCAGGTTATTCATAATGGTGTCTTATAGATAATGTATTATATAATGTAGCTTTTTCTTTTCAGTCTTTCCTATGAAATTTCCATGTCAGTTTTTCCATGCTGCATGGTGGTCTTTCTCACTTTTTCTTACCAGTTTTGGCTGGAGGGTTTGGAGGTGGAGGGAGCCTTCTTGCTTTACTATCCTTATCCTTCAGCATGTAGAGTTAGATCTTGTAGTCATAGTCTACTCTGTAACAAACAGCCTCGAAAGGACCATAAGGTCTGTTGCTGTTTGCTTTCTTATGTACTCCTATGTACTCCTCCCCTATTGCCAAACTCGGGGTCCTGTGAGTACTATCGCCAGCAAAAGTTATTTCGCTATTGCTAGGTTTTCCCATGGGCTTCAAAAATCAGTCTGGCGAATCTGAAGAAGTCATAGCTGATGACACTGATCTATGGCCATATACCGAGCCATATTCTCGTTGGTATTTAATTGTCAGTTTAGTTTTCTCACGTGCTATTTATATCAGTTTGATATTTATAGTTTGCAGCATTAATGTCGGAGAGGCTATTAAGGAATAATGAGTCTATAAAATAAATAGCGGAGGAAGAGATGTTACGTAATCCGCCAAAGTCATTGTGAAAACGACCCAAAATCAGAGTAGGTTGCTGATTCACTGGACTGGTTTTTGAAGGCTATGGAAGGACAAGCAGGAAAGGTGAAAGGACATTTGCTGCTACCTAGAGAAGTATTGATGAAGAATCTTGACCATATTCTTTACGATAAGGGTCTCCATAAAAGATCATAATTATCAGGGACCACTGTTTTTATTATCTTATTTTTCACCCCATTGCTCACTCTAGCATTGTCGTAAAGTATTTGGCAGCATTATGAGCCCGCTTTAATACATTCAGTCAGAGGCGTCTATCCTAAGCAGAATATCGATACTCTCATCTAGTGGTGATGAGTTAAGATCATGAATTTGTTACTGAAAACTTTCAATATTCACAGTAACCATAATATTAAGCAAAGTACCCATGTTCCTTACCTATATTTGTGATGACTGAAGGCGGTATTAACAGCAGTCTGATCTACATTCCAAAATTCCCCAAGAAATTATTTCGTTTTTGCGAGATTGGAGGATGTATGCACAGTCGACAAGAGTTTCGCTACAGTTGCTGTGCTTTACATTTCAGAACACCGAACTAAGGAATTTAGAGTAGTGTACTGTAAGTTCAAAAAAAGATAAAAAGTATACTGTTTCATTTTAATTGCGTCTTTCAGTAGCCAACAACATAAAATAGCATCACCTTGAATTTTCTGTTACCTTATTCAGAATTACTAGACATAAGGACACTTAGACGGAGCAGTGCGGCTGAGGTTCAAACTGATGGATGGTATAGTTACGGTAACGTCACATGTTTTGTGGTTGGTACAGAACCCCGCCAAGGCCGTCCATCTAGACACCATTCCTCCCAGCTACCACTGCCAAGGTCCTGTTCCCGTATTATCCTTAATATCTCTTCCTTAGCGATTTATTTCTGAATATTGGTGGTTAATACCTTTTTGTATGTCATTTCTGATGAATACGGTGGTATTAGAGTGATTTAAATGACAGAATCGATACGAAAGAGTACCGGCAGTAAGCAAAATAAATCGATAAGGAAAATGTGTCAGGGAGCTTCTTGAACGGACGAGAGTACGGGCCAAGGTCTCTCAGTATCCCAGCCACACCACAGCACCTTGCATTTTATGGCGACCATCATCCACTCACTTGATGTAGTGCTGCCTGCTTTTTCCTTAGCCTTTATCATTCTTTTTCTGTGCCTACCCTCCTCTCTTCCTATTTCTCCCATCTTTCCTGTCACTTCTTATTGCTTTTCTTTCCTTTACAGGTGGCTTTACATTGAGTGACAAGCCAGATGGTTTCCTGTAAGCCAAGAAACCATTTACAACGCTGGGTGGTAACCATATAACCAAACCATACGTGCTCCCTACGTGTCAACAAGTGGGTTGGTGGAGGGTTAGGGCCCGTCCCTGTAAAACAAATAACTCAGAGTCAAATGGCCACCCCTTACGGGATTATGGCATCTGGCAGTAGATAGATGGTTTTCGAGTGGTTCGTAAGCTATTATACGTTTCGAGTGTCATCTGGAATTCCTTACTTAACCAGACTTACGAGTATGATTACTGATATGCAAGAGAGAGAGAGAGAGAGAGAGAGAGAGAGAGAGCAGTTCTGAAGATAATAATTATAACACCTTCACCACCATGTGTGATTACTTTCTTAGGGGCAGACTGAGATTTTACTGGAAACATGGCGTTGTGTGCATAAGATATAGTACCGTTGGGTATTCTTTTAAACTGCCAAATAAACCTTGCCCTACCTTATCCGTGGCTTCGTTATGACTGTCATATTCATCGAAGGGATTTTATAATGGCCTAAAAGGCGACACAATTTGCATGTAATATTAGTTGCATTTTTAGGGCGATTTGGGCATGTTAGACGGGGATGATGATGGAATTAATAGGAACTGAGGGCGGTGCATTGACTTCAGTATCCTGATGACATTTCTAATCAGCGAATTATACTCTTGTTACTTTAACTTGGCCCAGATTTTTGTCCATTTGCATTTTATTTCGCATAGGCTAGCTCTGTAGCAGAAAAAGACAATACGATACTATAGGTCTACATTCTTTCCATAGCACGTCCTCATAACTAGCATCATATCCTAGTGTTAATCTGTTGTGACAAATCAACATTCAAGGTGGAGAGTGCAATTTTAGTCTAAGTTAGAGTAAAAAGGATATAGTAATGAAGCTGCTTGCTCTGACTACTAAAAGTGCTCCATCACATTCCTGTTTTTAACTTAACTTTGATACCATGAACTGACAAAATTCGTAACTGCCTGACACACAGCAATAGTATTCTATACATGCCAGCTCTTCATCTGTTTCCACGAGAAGTAATTAAATAAAACTTTCATCCCTTCAGGCTCGGGACATATATTTCATTTTAATCAGGTTCTCGCCAAATAGTTTATTATTTGTAGAACGGATCTGTAGTAGTGAAGGAGTTGCTTAAGGCTATAGCTAACACCATCAGTCCGAAAGGTGTTCCATAAGCTGAGTCATAACGTCTGTAGATTGTGCAGATTAAATAAAGGTGATGTCCTTGTAGTATTTATAGAGACGAGAGCTTCGAGAAGGGAAGTGGCGGAATCATAGAATATGGTGGCAAAATCTTGCGTAACACTATTTTGCTCTTACGAAAATGCTGCAGCACAGGGCTCTTATAATCATCTCCAGTAAGACGACGCCCTTGTGCTCATTCCCATTAATTTAGATGGAGTCATGACTTAGGTCCTCTCGTTTTTCCTCAGATAGCATTAGTGCATCATCATCATACGAGTAATCATTATCACAAACTACCTGAGACAGTCGACTGCAAGATGAAGACAAATCATTTTGACTTACTGTTTGTTCACCTATTCCTTCCAGTCATAGACCTGCGGTTGGTAAAATTATTATGTTTTTACTCTGACCATCCTTCCCTCTTGAATACTGAGTTGCAGCAGTAGATTGACACTGGACTATGGCCCTAGTCACGAAGAAGTGCCATGGAAAGACTATATAGCCGCAGCATTGTCCTTTTCTGCTGCTGAACTACGAGAAATAAACTACAAAATGAAAAAAATCTGGGCCAGGTTAAGGCAAAAAGAGTATAGTGTCTGTAGGAGACGCTGGTTGTCCTTTCTTATTTTTCTTATTGTCCACTCTGCACAAAGTAACAAAGGAATAGGTCATAGTGGAGCCAGGAGAAGCCTTTGCAGAGAAATGCTTGTATTATTGCCGTTGATTCTTATTTTTATTCATCTTCATGTTTCTCTTTGCCGTTCATTATTGTCTGAGCTTTGTTGTTTCGATTGTTGAGAGAGTTGCACTTCAGTTCATTGTATGTGATGTGTCCTAGGAGAATGGCGCGTGAAGAACTGTTACAAACTGCTTACTGTTTAAGCAACAATATACTATTTATAATTTACATGTTGCAACTCTAAACCGTATTAAGTTCTGCTGTATGAACATGCCACTGTTCGCTGTCTACAATAGTTCTTTAGCATGGGAGGTCTGTGCATGGCACCAATCATGTCACTATTTTCATGTGCGGGGTCAGTCGAGTTGATATTTTGCTGTCAAGGATTTCCTGTGGTTGATTTTTACAATAGCTCTCTGATGACGACACAGTCGTTATTTATTTCATTTATTTATTTTTACCAGGTAGCTGTGTGTGTGTTTGTTTGTGTGTGTGTGTGTGTGTGTGTGTGTGTGTGTGTGTGATTTAAAAACATGAAAATCTGCCCATGTTGCCAGCAAGTGGCAACAGTGTGTGCCGCATCCGTTGACAGGGTACCATAAAGCCCAGGTGATCAATAATGTTGCTGTCTAGGAGGTAGGATGGTTAGTTAAGAAATGGCAGTTAGTAGGAGGCTAATTATGCTAACTGCGTGAATAACAGCATAATTTTAACCTGAATTCGATGGCGTAGTTTTCATTAAGTCGCCGCCGGACAATTTTCTTTAACTGAAAGGAGATAATCTTGTGAAAAGGCAGTATCTAACATTCCAAAGGCGGTATCTAACATTCCAAGAGTCACCCCAAAGCAGCATGAAGTCGTTTGATGTAAGCAGGAAAAATAATAGAGGTCCTCAGACTGAAGATTTTAAAGAAAGTGATGCCCGACACTAATTTACTCAATCATAACAAAAACATTATACTCATTGATAGCCTGCCCCCTCACCTTCCAAACAAAATACTTCATCCATCAGCTATCTGGGTTAATAATCACGTATTTTAACACCACTATAATCTGAATAGTTACGCTTAGCTTTGATGCATATTTTCTCTTGATGCAAACATGAAATATTGATTACATAAAATTGCCATAAAGATTAGATGTAAGCCACATTTATTCCTCTCTGTGTTAATAATCTGGAACAATAGCGACTCCTCCCAAAATGTAGGAAATACTCTGAACGAAAAAAAAAAAAAAGTTCGTGGTTGAGGAATGAAATAGGAAGTGTGAAAGATGATTTAAAATGTGGTACCTGATGGCAACTGGGGTATGAGTCAGGAAGCAAGCTGGGAATGACGTAATCTGGGGGTATTCATAAACTTTCTTACACATAAGGTGCATATAATAAAGCACGCATTTTGCTTCACATACACAGCTGCCAAACATTTCAGACTAAAGTGAATACTAACGTGGAGAGGACGGGAAAGCAAGGTGAGCGATAAAATGATTGAAGTGCAATAGAGAATGTTGATCGTAAATATAGTTTAAGTTCTACTACGAATCCGGATGCTGGTCGGGTCCCAAAACACTTCGGTGGGGGTGCCATGTTTCCCACTGGTTTCCCCTTAACATTTTGCTTTTTCATAAATCTACCCCTCTTTTAACCTTTTTCTATACTCGGATCATGTACGGAATTTGTTATTATATATTATCTTTGGATGAAACTTACCAGAGTTGCCACATCGTATCATCTTCCCACGGTCTGTGCGTCTAAAATAATAAATACGTTTTCTTTTCTGTTTGCACACACGCACACACACACACACACACACACT
>JAGKTI010003876.1:9053-53955 GCA_018397915.1 Birgus latro | reverse complement strand
ATTCTTCACTCCAATGTCTATTCCAGATGTCCAATACCCTTTTAAGATGTTGGTATCCCTCGCGCAGATGTCCTAGTTCATTAGTTCCAATTGTAGGATCATTTATTTCCTCCTGGATATCCACACAAGGTATTGGATGAAGTTTCCTGCCATGCAACATATGAGCAGGTGTCACTGCTTCAATTCCAAGGCTAATATCATCTAAATAGGTTAACGGTCTATTATTAATCCTAGCCTCAATTTCAGTTATTACCGTTCTCAGTTCCTCTCTGGTGATCTTAGTTCTGTGTAGAGTTTTCCTTAGGCAGTTCTTTACTATTCCAATCATTCTTTCTGTAAATCCATTTTGCCATGGTGCTCTTGGAGCAATGAACTGCCAGATACAATTTCGGATTCCCAGTGCTGTCTTAACCTTTGGGTCATTCATTATGTTCAAAAGTAAAGGTGCTGTTCCAACGAAATTAGTTCCGTTGTCGCTTATTAATCTGGTAGGACAAGACCTTCTAGCAGCAAATCTAAATACATTCAGGAATGTCTCTGAACTGAGATCTTCTGCCATTTCTAGATGGACTGCCCTCGTGTAGGTGCAAGTAAACAAACATATATACACCTTATGGGGAGTTCCCTCACCCGTAACAGTTATAGCCCCTGTGTAATCAACTCCAGTTACCTTAAAGGGCCTACTAACATTCACCCTATCCTCTGGTCAAGCAGGTGGTCCTGGGTAGCCATATGACCTTTGCTCATGCCTCCTGCATATTATACAGCCTTTGAGATATTTCTTTACAACCGCTCTACCCTTAGGGATCCAATACCTTTCGTGGACTCGGGCCAAGGTCTGTGGCACACCTCCATGAAGAGTCAAGTCATGGGCTTCCTTTACAATTAACTCTACAAAATAATCTTTCTTGGGTAGCAGTATAGGATGTCTAGTTTGGAGAGGCAAATCAGCCTTTATTATTTGGCCACGGCATCTAATCAGACCCTTTCCATCTAAGAACAATCCTAAATCTTGGATCAATTTGTTCTTATCAGTGCCTTGGCATAAAAGGTTAAAAATCTCTCCATAATACTTCCTTTGTATCCTTCTCAACCAATATTCCATGGGATCAAACTTCTTAAACCCCACTTTCTTATTCAAAAATCTAACAACTAACCTAGTGGTATTAATGAGATGTTTTATAGATGAGAATCTGCTAATGTCAATTATTTCTGGCTCAGGTACTACTGGATCCAAGTTTACAACACTAACCTCAGCAATACTATACAGTTTTTGCTCAGGCCAATCCTTAGTGAGTAACCATTTAGGACCTTTAAACCACAAGTCAGCCTTGATCAGTTTCTTTACTGTGGAACCTCTTGAAAGTAAATCAGCTGGATTTTGTTTAGAGGATACATGCATAAACTTAAATTTAGAAGACATTTCTCTTATAGTCTTCACTCTATTGCGGATGAAAGGAATTTTACTGTCATCCTTTCCTATCCAGTAAAGACAAATTTCACTGTCAGTCCATATATAAATATCCTCAAACTGAGTATCCAGAGTAGTGGTTAGATACTTGGCCAATTTAGTTCCTATCTCTATGGAAGCCAATTCCATTTGAGGTAGGGTTCTTCCCTTAATTGGTGCAACTCTGGCTTTGGACATAATAATTTTACTGTCATGTCCTGTTGCACAATAAGCTACTGCTCCACATGCCTTCTGAGAAGCATCACAAAAAATGTGTAAATGTGACTTCTCGTTACTGTTTATCATCCTGGGAATACATATGCTTGATGATTTTTCAAATTCCTTCTGAATCTGTTCCCATTGTTCAGCATACTTTTCACCTAATTCTGTGTCCCAGTCTAACTTTTCTCGCCAAGCCTCTTGCACTAAACATTTTCCCCTAATAACTATAGGACTGACTAATCCTAATGGGTCAAATAACATGGAGACCTGACTTAACAGGGACCTCTTGGCGAGAGTGACATCAGAGAACTTAATCGGCTTTAAACTTATTTCATCAGCCTTTGTATCCCAGTTAAGACCCAACACGTTTTGAGTTTCGGGAATGTCAGTATTTGGATGGTCCTTTTGTATTTTATTCCTCAAAAGCGGTGAATTTGTATTCCAGCTCTGCAGCGGCAAATTTGCCTTCCCACATTCGGAATTGACTACTTCATAAGCCTTCAATACTTCCGTCTCTGTATCAGCAACACCTTGCAAATTATCCATGTAAAAAGCCTGCCCTATTTCTGAGCATTTGGCCCTTTCAAAATGATGCTTCAATGTGTTGCAAAGTAGGAAAGGACTAGCACAAGAGCCAAAGAGCACCGACCAGAAACAGTAGGTTTTCAATGGACTATCCTCAATTTGAGGGTCTTGAGGCCAGAGGAATTTTGTAAATTTCCTATCCTCCTCCCTCAATCCTATTCTGAGAAAAGCCTTGCTAATGTCTGCTGTAAAAGCATAAGGTTTCTCTCTAAATCTTAGTAATACATTCCCTAACTTCTGTTAGTGTAGGTCCACAGTATAGGCAATCATTTAAGCTGGCTGACCCTTTGGACGCTTTACTACTACAATTGAAAACTATCCTTATGGGAGTTGTTACTGAATCTTTGCTTACAGCATGATGTGGTAGATAATGTCCCTCTTTATGGTTAACAGGGACTTCTAATTCTTCAATAAATTTATTCTTCATTTGATCCTTTATAATATTATCATATATGGTTAAATGTTCTGGATTGTTTCTCAACTTTCTTAGAAGAGAATTTAACTGAGCCTTAGCTGCCTGGAAATTTGTAGGTAATTCCAAATGGTTTAGTTTCCATGGTAATCCTACCCAATACTGTCCATCCTTAAATTCCACAGACTTATTATACAATTCCAAAGTTATTTTATCTTCAGGGGTTGGATCTTCAGTGTGTATTCCTACACTGTCTAGGTCCCAAAGTTTGTGTACAGGTTCAATTTTTTCATCTAACAAGTCATTTATCTGAGTAGGTTCTAATTCTGCACCTATTCTAGCTACCATCAATGACTGTGTGGGGGTAACAAACACTGAATCTACTAATTTGGCATCTCCTTTGTCTTTCTTAGGAAAAGGCAGCTGACCCATAATAAGGTTACCTCCTGGACTCTTGAACAACTGTACTTTATTCTTCTTAAAGGTCCTGTGTAAGAATCTTCCACAGTAATCTGATCCAATTATCATTTTTATGGGACCCACAGTATCTGATTTTACATTATGTTTTGCCAATCTTATCCCTGAGCTTTGCAAATTATCAGAGGTTTCCTTTAGTCCCTTTATATAAATACTGGTTTCCATCTTATCCAGTACAGCCGCTGTTATACAACATTTATATCTGCCAAGTTGTATTAAGGGTCTAACTAAATCAAAGGACTGTGCTTCTTTAGTAGTTAAGAACCCTGTAATGGCTAGATTTACCTTACCGACAACAGGTAACTTTAATTTATCTACAATGTCTGCAGAAATGAAGGTTTTCTGTGCACCTGTATCAAAAAGAGTACATACTAATATGTTCCTATTTTCACCCATTACCTTTACATCAGCAATTGGAACTGCAGCTGGCATCGTTACTGGAGTATTTGCTTCCGCAACTGTCATATTGACACTTGCAGTTTTAGGAACCTCATGTTTCATCATCCTTGGACACAAAGCACTATGATGATTGGCCTTTTTACATTTGAAACAAAGATTTAATTTAATTTTACAGTCAGCGGAACCATGTTCGCTATTCATACAAATCATACAACATCCCAATTCCTGAAGTCTCACTATTCTAGAAGCATAATCAGGATACTGTTGGCAAGATACACTGGAATGTTGTTCACCACAAAACACACAAACCTTCTTGTCCTTTACCATGAAAATTTTTACCTTCTTACTTTCATCAGCTTGTCTATCCCCTGTCTTTATTAATTTATCCTCAGACTTTAAAGAGCTAAGAAAAGTACCTATCTCTTCCTTAGGTACAGCCTTACCTATTCTTGGCTTGGCTTTCCCAGCCAGTTGGTTAGTGGTTCTTTTCCTTATTTCAGCCTTTGATTTATTTTCAGCAGGCTTTACTGTTCCTTGCAAGTGTTTACAGAGTTGCATCAAGCCTTTCTCAGTCTCCTCACAGGAGAAATTATCCTTCTGGTACCTGCCATACAGAGCATCCTTAGTTCTTGGTAGAAGTTTTAAGGACACAATTGTAGAAAGTACCCAGTCTGCTGCCTTAACATCTTCGTAAGTACCTAAGGCCTTTAAATTACAACCTATCGCAATCCGAAAACTTTGCAAGGACTCATAATCATGTTTAGGAATGGGTAATTCAATCAGAGCCTTTAATAACTGGGTAATGGCTTGCTCCTTGTCTTCATAATTCTGCTTAAGGATAGCCAAAGCTGCCTCATAATTGCTTTCCTCCGCAGGTATTTCCTTTATCAGTTTGTAAGGCGTCCCTTTGACCTGTCGTAACAGATATGCGAGCTTGCTCACATTAGGAAGATCTGTTCTGTCATGGACTAAGTATTTAAACTGATCCCAAAAGGATTTCCAATTCTGCTCCCCATCAAACTCTGGAAGCGAAATTTGTGGTAATGCAGCCTTACTTGATTGTTCCACAGCTTTTGTTCCGTTGATAATACTGGCTAATTTAAATTCAACCAGCTTCACTAATGATAGATATTCCTCCAATTTACCTTCAAATTTGGAGGTTTCTGCTTCCAAAAGATCTTTATCATCAGCTTGTACGATGGCTGCTTCCAAGTTAGTATAACTTTCCTCGTACTTGGCCCATCTTTCTTTTAATTGGTTCAACGGACTACTTAATTTCTCCTTAATTGGAGGTGTTTCCTCTAATGACTGTTTACAGTCCAGTATAGCTCTCGTTACCCATCCTGCCTTACCACTAACTGATTTTTGCAACAAGGAAATAGACATTGTTACTGATTTCTAAGTTACGGGAGTACAACCCCTTTTTTTTTCCTTTTTTAATTTTACAACCCAGATTGACTGAACTCCATCGTTATTTATCATTTTAAATTTTGAGGGGTGTGGGAATAGGGTTTATGGCTTTAAACCTATCTCCCTGGGTTATTAAACCTCTGGGGTAATTTTGTCCTTCCCACACTCATGTTCCAAAATAATCACAATTCTCCGGAGCTCAGTAATAATTAACATTTTAAATTTTAAGGAGTGTAGGGATTTGCCTTATGGCTTTATACCTATCTCCCTGGGCTATTAAACCTCTGGGGCAGTCATTATCTCCACACTCATTACAGCATAGGACCACCTAAGGCCTGCACAGCATAGAACCTTTCCTTCTTATGCTCTATGTAATTTATGAATTTTTGCAGAACCGCTTCTCTGCCTTTATGATTCCAATGGATGCCATCTGGTTTTTGGTAGGCTTGGAAAGGCTTGGCATTGAAATGAATGAAATCCTGCCCTTTCCTAATCCTCTGTAACTTCCGGTTTATGGCCCTACTCATGAATCTGTAGGTACCATAACAAACAGATGCACCATATGGCAGGTTCCTAGGCTCAAGAAGGGTTATTGCTACTGCAGATTTACACGAGCCTTCAATGGCTCCTACCACTGCAAGTATATTTTCCACAATTTCATTAACATCTGAATCTTCACTGATGTCATTTCCTCCCAAAAAAAGAATAGTGCGATCATGCTCCCATTCTAATACGGCGTTCAGCCGCTCATCCTCGGAAAAGGAACTTGCCTTTCCTCCAGGAGCTCTGTATATACGTATTTCCACGTATTCTACTTCCACGTGACGTGGTAATAAGCTGTGCCCTACGAAAGCTACCTTAAAGTCGCTCAACGCCTCTGCACACATCAGTCGTCCTCACTTGGGGCACCAAAATGTGAGAAAAAAAACGAGCGTCCTAGATACTCCTCACTGGAGAAAGTTATCTAAGTTTAACAGAGGTAAATTTGCATAAGTCTCGTGAGTAAATTAGGCAATTAAATCCCCTAACTCACCTACAAACACCTCTCATATACTAGCTAGTTCCCTAAGATTTGGCCAAATCAACAAGGTCACTTAGCTACGTATTGAGTCGAACAACAAGATGACGACGGGCGTGCTGTTTCGGTCTTTCCTGGGCAATCAGGCGTCCTCTGGGGGTGTATGTACAAGCAGCTACTAACTGAGTCAACTCTACTCAAGGAGTGTGCAAGATGGCGAGCTTCTTGTCCCTCATAGGATAGAAGAGTTGCCAACTATTGCTTAATTACGTCAAATACAGCTAACTTACTCCGTAAAATATACAAGGTGAATCTAACTTAATCTAATCTTAGTTTTAATTAAACTAAACAAGATATTCCCCCTTTTCTACAGATAGATATACTGTATATACATTAAACCTGGCCTCCCGTTTGATCGTGGGCTTTTTCATCCTTACCACGTCATCCACGCAGGTGCAGTTTAGGTCAATGGAAAATTCTCCAGTTTTACATGTATGTACATAGTTGTCTACCAATGTTAAACGCAGTAGCATTTAATTTATTAATAATAAGAATTAACAGAACGTAATCTCTGGGTTTTTAAACCTCTCAAGTACGTTTTCCTCTGCCCTTTAACAATCGACAACTAAAGTAAAAAGCACAACAGCTCGGGGGGGAAATATTTCCCACATTAGGACACAGTAACCAATATTACATTAGACAGGAGAAGCATGTTAGGACACAGTACCCAATATTTCCATAATGCATGTTATCAAGAGTTGTGATCATGGAGACGGTTAACTTTATACTGGATGTACTGTATACAGTGAGTAATTCCTTTACATTGTCTCAAAAGTGCGTTAGAATCTAATGAGATTTGGCCCTCCTGAAACGGATTATTCAAGGTGTGTGAAGGAGTTAGATTCATGTTTCATTAGGCTGAAACCTCAGAAATGTAGAAGTATTATCAGTATTGAGCATAGCAATATGATGTCTAGCATTAACATATCCCTCTTCCTAATATTCACATATTTTTCAGTTTGGTGACATCATGCATTTCTGGTTCCATTAGTTTAGAAACAAAAATTGCTGATTTAATATCGATTCATTTGACAATTATTCAGACTACCCAGTAATTTTATTTTTCACTTAATTTACAGTATGGGTTTGGTCCAGTTTTACTGGACATTATAATGACAGTTCTTCACTTTTTTTTTTCTAATCCATCTCATCCCCTTTGTAATGATGGAATTGGGGCTGTTGTCCATCCCAAATGTGAACTAGAAAATATTAAAATATCTGCATTGTAGTTCATCCTCAACATGTAAAATCATTCTGATTGTCCCTCTTAACCCGCCGAGTCCCATCGACGTATGATGTACGTCACAACTTTTTTCCGCGGACAGACCCAACGACGTACACCGTATGTCACACAATTGCAGGGCCCATTGTGTGCACATTTTTCAACATTCGCGGGTGATTTTTGGTAGGCATATGTGGGAGACCTTCCTCTACCTGCTGTCAAGCGGGGATACTGCCTGGCCCCTCCTAACCCCTCCTCCCCCCCACACTGGGCAATTCACTTGTTAGCAGTAAGCTGGCCAGTAAAGGTATGTTGCCCCACAGTCTCTCTAATGACAAAATTCACGGTGAAAGTGATTCCTGAGGTGGAGGACAAAGAAACAAAGAAACTAGAGGTAGAAACAAACAGAAGTGATAAGGTGGTAATGTTGTAAAGGAAGGTGCCATATACAGTACTGGGGTTTTGGGTAAGTGAACAATGCTAATAAACGCCTATATTATTGTGTGAAAACCATTATAGACTTTTACTACACATAAATTCGTGCCAAATAAATGAAATAAATACGTAATTTAAAGTGGCTTGAATTAGTCAATCCTTCCATAGTTCGTTTTCTTAGCCAGGTACCCTGAAAAAGAAGGAAAACGTAAGGTTGAGTGACACCTGTATCAACATTTTTTTACCTCAGGATCGCGATTTCACCGTGAATTTTCGATGTTTCTCACCAAAAGCGAAGGTTTCAGCAAAAAAACAAAAAGTCGAAAATCGGTCGGGATCTGGGGGTAAGCTGGGTAAAAAACCGATCGGGACTCGGCGGGTTAATGAAGTCTGACAGAAGCATACGGGCTCCATCCTGATATTCCCAAGTATTTATCTTTACTTTTTCTCTCACTTAATGATTCAAATAGAAGGGAAAGATTGTACCATCCTAAAACAATAGCATCATCCATATTTTATTAATTCTCTCCGACAAGGAGAGTATATTTTCACCCCTGTTTGTTTGTTTGTTAGCAGGATTACTCAGAAATTAAAGAAGAGATTTGGACCAGATTTGGTGGGTAGAAAACCCATGCCCCAGGGAACAATTGATTAACTTTTGGGACTACACATCTTACAGTAGTACAGGTTCTGGATCCAGAAAACACTTTTGCAAAACCCTAATTATTGATGAGAAAACCTAACCCATTATGAAGAGTGGTTTGGAAATTATGTGGCCCTTGCCAGAGAGATGCAGTCCACTGAGTGCCCCTCTAACTTCCTTTATTTATTTGAATGCTGGCTAGAGAACTTCTTTGGTGATATCTTAATACAGGTCTCTATCATTACAATACCACTGATGTACTCAAATATGAGGAGCTGTACTGAATATTCTATCCCAAAATGTACTTACACTCAATCTTTATCTTTTTGCTGTAGGTCTGGTAGCAATATGGTGAACAGTGAAGGACAATGGGCACAGGTGCAGGCAGGGGAGGCTCAAGTCAAGGGATGTACTGCCACCGTCCGTGACCTGACCCACAAGAGTGGATACCAACCCTCGGGGGTGGACACAGAGGCAGACTCACAACACCACCACCACTCCAACAAAAAGAAGCACAGGAAACATCGGTAAGAGGAGAACTGCTACCGTTTGAATAAATTCAGGATTTGCAGTAGCAGTAGTTGTTCCCTATGCAGTCTGACTGAAGAGCCCAAGTCGCTAAGGAAGGCCACAGCTGAGACCAGGCTTTCCCACAGAGCTCTCAAGGAATGTATGTTGCGTTGTTGGTGCAGGTGATTGTATGCAATGCATTCTTCCATAATGTGCTTAATAGTATGGGGTGCCGTGTTGCATCATGGACAGGCATCAGCAATGGAGTCATCCAGCCTCTTCTGATAACTCAAGAGGGCTGGATGATGCCAATATCTCAGCCTGGCCAGGTGGAGCCCTGTCCTCACAAGGGAGATGGGATTCAGAAAGGTTGATATCAGGAGGCCGTGCATACAGCTGTGTGTTGTCTTTAAGTGACTGAATGGAGCAGCGAGTGATTCGAGTATGGATATGCTTCTGGAAGGTGGGCGAGGGGGAAGAGATGACAGTATTTGTGTATGATATCGTGTGCTGGGTGTTGTTTTGATGTTCCTTGGCGTGTGTGGATGTGCTGCCATGTAGTGTAGTTATGTTGTGGGTTTGTGGAGGCTGCGTGGAGAATTTGGGTGCCTCTCATGTCTAGTTGATCCTTGACTTCAAGGATTTTGGTTTCTTGGTGTAGGTGGTCTGTTGGTGTAGTAGCAGTGCAGCCTGTGATTAATTTTAGGGCCTTGTTCTGTATGGTCTGTAGAGTGTTGTAGTGTGTGATGTTAGAAGCCCAAGCAGGGCTTGCATAATTCATCACTGAATGTATATATTGTTTTTATACTGTGGTGGTGGTTTCTTTGTTGTGTCCAAATGTTGTATGGACAAGTGACCTTAAGCCTTAAGGCATTGAGTCTTGGTGTTAATTTATCTTTAATGTTTGTGATGTGTTGTCTAAATGACAGTGATGTATGCTACACCAAGGATTTTGTGTTGTGTGTGAGTGCATGGTAGGGGAGTGTTGTTTATGGTGAGGTGTGGAATGTGACTGTGTTCTGCTGTCCAGTGTGTGAGAAGGGTCACTGTAGATTTAGCAGGGGGCATTTTGAGCCTGTTTGTGGTAAACCATTCGTGTAGTGTGTTGAGGTAAGATTGGAGGATATGTGCAGCTGTGTTTGCATTTTGGTGTGTACTTGAAAGTATTTTGTCATCCGCATAGGAAGCTATGTGTATTTGTGGTGTGTGGGGCTTGGGTATGTCGTGCATGTATATAAGTTGAAGGGAGTAGGGAACTAAACAGATCCTTGGGGGACGCCATTTGCATAGTTTCTGATGTTCGATGATTGACCGGCAAATGTTACATGCGCACATCTCCCTGCTACGTAGTTTGCCATCCATCTTTTTGTGTTATTGTGCATGTTTATGTTGAATATTTTGTTTGTGAGCTTGTGGTGGGGGATAGCATCAAAAGCTTTGCTAATGTCTAGTGTGACTAGGAGTGTTCTATGTGGTGGCCTAGCTGAATTGATGCCATCAAAAACTCTTTGTGTAATGTCTGTAAGAAGAGTGTTTGTGGAGTGTAGACTAGTGGTCTAAAACCATGTTGTGATGGGGCTAGGGGGATGTAAGGTGTAACTAGTTGTAATACCAGTTGTTCAGTGATTTGGAGAGGGTGCAGAGGAGTGTGATGGGGTGGTGTGAGGAAGGTAATGTGTGGTCTTTGTTGGGTTTGGGGATAGTGATGATAGTGCCATGCTTCCAGATGTTGGGTATTATGTTGTGTGAGTATCTGTAGTTTGATATGTTGGTGAGTGCTTGTATGCCTTGTGGTCCAAGGTGTTTAATGTGTATATTGCTTATGTTGTCTGGTCCACAGGCAGATGAATGCTTGAGGTTGCTAATGATGTGCTTCGTCTGGTTGTATGTGAAAAGTGCAAAGTATGGGTCTGTGGAGAACTGTCTCTTACATCGGATGATTCATCGGTCGTTGCGATGGGGGTTCAGTTGGCTGACATGTGAAAAGTGATTGATGAGAGTGTTTGCTTTTTGTTTGTTTGAGGATATGGTGTCTGTTGTTGTGATGGCAGTGTGTGATTGTGTAGTGTTGCTTTTGGAGAGAGTAATGCTATTTAGTGTTTTGTGGAATTTGCTGGTATTTGTTTTGTGATCAGGTGTTTGGAGAAAATTATTCCAGTTTAGTGTTTGCTGTTCTGATATCTTCTTGTTTATTTGAGTATTGAGTTCTTGTATTTGTTGTACGGTGTCTTGTGTATGGGGTGTTGGGGAGTGTTGTAGTGTGTCATGTTGACTGATGAAGCCTTGAATTTCTGGTGAGAAGTTGAGATTGTCTCTCTTTCTGTTTTTCCTCTATGGATGTGTCTTCTGTATGCATTTTGAAGAACTGTATTGAAAGTGTGCACAGTGATGTTGATGTTTGTGATGGGTGTACTGTTTAATGTTTCAGTGTTGTCCTGTTTCAGTTGTGAAGGCCTCCCAGTTGGCTCTCTTATAATTAGTGTGTGTGTGTCAGTGGCCAGCTTGGGTGATTCTGATTTGGTAGTGATGATGATTGGGAGGTGGTCAGAGCCAAGGGGTTTGATCTCTCTCCAGGATGTTGTGGAGGTGAGGTTTCAGGAGCAAAAGGTGATGTCTGGGGATGATGAGAGGAAGAGGGCTTGGTGTGGGATATGGGTATGTTGATGGAGATTAGATTTTTTTTTTGTTTTATGCAATGAAGAAGGAACCAAAGGCCACAGGCCTGCATACTGTTCCTTCCAAGAAAAAGCAAAAACAACACAAAAGAGAGCCAAATTCAAGATCCCTTCATTTCGAGATGCCTGGACACACTGCGTTTGAAAGACTGGAGATCATAGGAAGTAGGAAATACAGACAGAGGAAGACAGTTCCAGAGTTGACCAGTTGCATAAATGAAGGACTGGGAGTAACGATTAACTCTTGCGTTAGAGAGTTGGACAGAAAAAGGATGAGAGTATGTTGCTAGATGGGTACTACGTGCCCGTCGTAGAGGTGGAGGGATGCAAGCAGACAGTTCAGAGGAACATTGACCGTTGAAGTAGCGATAGAAGAGGGCTAAAGATGCAACAGTTCGGCGAAGAGACAAAGGTTGAAGAGGATCAGTAAGAGGAGGAGAGTTAATGAGACGAAAAGCCTTTGACTCCACCCTATTGAGAAGAACTGCACGTGAGGAGCCTCCCCACACATGAGAGTTGTACTCCATACACGGGTGAATAAAACCCGTGTACAAGGTCAACAACTGTGCAGGGGTAAAGAAAGTTCGGAATCGGTTTAGCACACCTAATCTCTTGGATGCAGATTTCACAAGAGAAGTAATATGTTCTTTCCAAGACAAATCCCGAGAGAATGAAACCCCAAGCATGTTCAAGGATGATGCAGGACTGAACTGGACATTATTAAACATTAGTGGGTAATCCTGAGGAAGATTTTGTCGGGTTGATAAGTGTAAGAACTGAGTTTTTGATGCATTAAAAATAAGATTATTTTTACCCCAATCAGAGATACGAGCCAAGTCAGACATTAGGTGTGCCATAGCCTCATCCTTTTTTTGTGGAAGTAACTGCTGAGATGGACGTTGCAGAAGCCGAATGGAAAGGTGAAGGGTGGAATCATCAGCATATGAGTGGATAGGGTTAGATGTACAGCTTAGAAGGTCATTGATGAATAAAAGGAAGAGAGTTGGTGATAGGACAGAGCCCTGAGGAACACCACTGTTGATAGGTCTAGGAGAAGAACGATGGCCATCTACAGCAGCGGCTATAGAACGACCAGAAAGGATGCTAGAGATGAAGGCACAGATAGAAGGATAGAAACCGTAGGAGGGCAGTTTGGAAATTAAAGATTTATGCCAGACTCAATCAGAAGCTGTACAAGCTGCTCTACGTCATTAAGGATAGAAAAGATGTAGGCTTGTTCACCAGGTGGATCAGTGAAAAGAGAGGAGAGCCAAAGGTAGTGGTGAACATTGAAATCTCCTAGAATGGAGATTGCAGAGAGAGGAGAAATGGATGGGTTAGAAACAGTCCCCATAAAGTAATGCAAATAATGCTGAAAATATAAAGCAAGTGAAGTGGGCACTTTGTTCATAAAATTTTTCTTCTGATGTTGACTCAGAAGTAATGCAACAGGGTAACATGTAGGCTAAAAACGTTTTTACATCATTGATTTTTATACATCCATCCATCATCCATTCCTATGTCGCCCCACAGAGGAGCGTAGGAGCCCGGGGCTAGGCAAGTTGGCCCTAACATTTAAGATGAGAGTGACAAGTCTCACTCATCCCTGAGTGGCATTACATGAGCAATAAACCCCAACCACCCCTTGGATATGAACCTTCACCAGCTCTATCCGATTGGAGCGCCGTAATTACCCACTAAACCACCAGGTGCCAAATTATATGGTTACCACCCAGCATAGTAAATGGTTTCCTGGTGTACAGGAAACCATCTGGCTTGTCACTCAGTGTAGAGTCCCAAAGGCAAAAGGATGAGGAAAGAATGAAGGAAAGAAAGAAGAGAGAGTGTAAAGTAACCCATAGGCAGAAGGACAAGAAAAGAGAGACAGAAGAGGATTGAAGGAAAGAAGGATGGAGGAGAGGAAAGGGCAGACACCCGAGAGCAGCACTACATCGAGTGAGTGGATGGTGAGCGCCCCCACCTACCGTCATTGATTTTATTGATTTATGAATTTTAAAAGGTTGCATTCAGTGTAATACTGTCAATGCATCATTTCAGTAAGATGCAACATTGAACAATTTATATTTAAAAATATTAAGTATGTCCATGGAGGTGTTTCCCAGACTTACGGTATGATCAGGGTAGGAAGAATGGGCACCTTCACAAACTCAGAATTTGCCAGTGATCGCTGGATAATTTAATTAGGAACTCTGTCAACTATTCCCAGCTCGCACATCCATATATTTTCTAAAATCCTTCCATGATATTTAGTGATAAAGAGTACATAACTTCAGTACTGTAATCACTGGTCATTATACTAGTTTTCTATATATGATTTACTAAGTAAAATACTGCCAAACAGTTACTAGAATACACAAAACGACAAGTGGTCCTCTAGCATTCATCACATTACTAGAAGTCTCGCTGCATGTTTAATTTGAAACTATAATAAGTTAATTATTAGTGGTAGGTGGGGGCACTCACCATCCACTCACTCGCTGTAGTGCTGCTTTGGGTGTCTGCCCTTTCCTCTTCTTTTCTTCCTCTTCTGTCCATCTTTCCTTCATTCTTTCCTCTTTCTTCTGCCTGCAGGTGACTTTATGCTTCCTCTTCTGTCTTTCCTTCGTTCTTTCCTCTTCCTTCTGCCTGTGGGTGACTCTACACTTGAATGACAAGCCAAATGGTTTCCTGTACACCAGGAAACTATTTACTACGCTGGGTAGTGACCATATAACCAAATTATGGTGCCTGGTGGTTTAGTGGGTAATTAAGGTGATCCAATCGTATTGAGCCTGAGTAGGTTTATATCCAAGGGATAGTTGGGGTTTATTGCTCATGTAATGCCATACAAGGATGAGTGAGGCTGGTCACTCTCATCTTAAATGTCAGGACCAACTTGCCTAGCCCCTGGTTCCTACGTTCCGCATTGGGCAACATAGGATTGGATGATGGATGAATGGATATTAGTTATCAAAGAGGTTAATGTTTCATCTGGCAAATGCTGAAGGAATATACCGACGATATGTTTTTATTTAAAAAAAAAAAAAAACGCAATTTATGAAGCCGAAATCATGTGAAGACGAAGCTGCCGACTGAAATCCCGAGTACCGATGTTTCCAGGAAGACAACAGCAAAACTTGGCGTGGACGTGTGCATACAATCTTCATCTGACTCCTATAAATATTTTACAGCTAAACAATTTCATGTTAGCATTATGTGTAGACATATATGTCTGAAAGTGTTATTTGATTAAAACTATAATAAAAGACATGGCTGGGATTGTAAGTACAATACTGTAGTTGGTTTTAAGCTGCGAAGAATACCTGTCCCAATGTTTAGACGGTTAGTTTTGTTTAGTGATTCCCTTCAGCTTTATCATAATGAAGCTTCTTTTCCTTATTTTATTGAGTACATATGTTCATATAATTATACTTATGAAGTGATAAAAGAAACATTTACAAAACAGTCATTTAGTTGACTGCATTTTTATTTTTCAAATTAAATTATCAGGTGAAGATGGCAACTTTGGGGAGTTTGTGAATGCTGCTGTTGTTTGACTGCTGCATGATGTTATGTCCATTGTGTGTTAAATTTTATGAAAATTGTATAACTCTGGCATCAGATTTCACACCACCTCTGAGTTTGATTTAGGATGGTATAATATGAAATTATTTGAAATTGCTGTAAATGACATTGTGGGACCATGATGTGACATTACAAATTGCAGAGTTATAGTTGTCCATCTTTGTCCATTGTACAGAAGATTCTTTTTAACCACATCCATATTGGTTATTATATTTTTGACATCTGTTGATGTAATAATCTGAACTGCTGTGCTAGGACCTTGAATTCCTTATACAGTAATCTCTCTACTATCCGGACGTCCTCTATCCGGATACATCACTATTCGGACATCGTGGGCCGATGGCCGACCCCCCCCCAAAAAAAAAATATATGACCGCATTAGTTTGAATTTCCCGCCCACGCCGACTAGCTCCCTTCCCGCTCAATCTCCCTCCTACTAGTTCTGTCTCAACTCCCGTGAACAGTGGATGACTGTCCGATCGTTTGCGGTATTTTCGTTCTTGTTTAAATAATCAAAAGTCACAGTGCTAAGGATTAAGTGTAGTTAAACACTGGATTACTGGACATGCTTCAAGAGCAATTATGACCACTGTAAAAACCTTAGAGATGGGGGTAAACAACAATCATGGACTGTAAGTAAACATTGTCAACTGCTAAATATTTTCCATAATTACTTCTAAATCCTCATTCTCTGGTTGCATTTTATTTACTTCATGCTTTGTGTCCCATATTTGAGTGCACAGGCTGTGAAAGAGGTGATTTTCTTAGTGATTACCATGTCTTTTACATACATTCACTATCTAGTCAACTGGTGAATATTTTTGCCCCACACACCTCTAAATCATAATTTTTCTGGTTATATTTTATTTACTTCATGCTTTGTGTCCCATATTTGAGTGCACAGGCTGTGAAAAGGTGATTTTCTCAGTAATAATCATGTCTGCCTTACTCACCTCAAAATCATCATTTTTGGGTTAAAATTCGATTAATTCATGCTTTGTGCCAATTATTTATGTGAATGGGGTCTTAATTAAGTGCTATGCATGTCCAGGAGGGAGGTAGGTAGGTGGTTTTCTGATTTAGGTTAGGTTAGGTTAGGGTCAAGAAAGACTGGTGCTGTCGGTGAATAGTGAACACCTTTGCCATACCTAACTCTTTTTCTGGTAACAATTTATTTATTTGATGCTTTGTAACCCATATTTTAGTGCATAAGATATGAGAAATGATGATTTTCATAGTGATAGCCACGTCCAATACTTATTTACACTAAGCTGCCAACTCATGAACATCTATGCCTTACTTACCTCAAAATCATCATTTTTGGGTTAAAATTCAATGAATTCATGCTTTGTGTCCATTATTTAATGCATATGGTGTGAGAAAGGGTGATTTTCATAGTGATTTCCATGTCTGATACTTACACTTGCTGGCAAGTTGTGAGCACCTATGCCTTACTCACCTCTAAATCATCATTTTTTGGTTAAAATTCAGTTAATTCATGCTTTGTGTGCATTATTTATTTGAAAGGAGACTTAAATAAGTGCTATGCATGTCCAATAGGGAGGTAGGTAGGTGGTTTTCTGATTTAGGTTAGGTTAGGTTAGGGTCATGAATGACCAGTGCTGGAGCTTCAGGGCCACTATCCGGACAAGACCACTATCCGGACATGCCTTTGGCTCTATTACGCCGGATAGTGGAGGGATTACTGTACATTTCCAAGAGGAGGTTGGTTGATTATGTAAAAAATTCTGTCATATGGAAGTTGGTTATTTATCCATTAATGTCCAAGACTACAGTAGGCTAGCCAAATGCCTTTGCATATCACAAATGGTATTATGAGACTGGCTTTTACAGTTTTTCCCACTTCACAGAAGGAAATTTAGTGAAAACCATAACTTCGCAATGATAAGTATGTCATTACAGTGAATCAGTCCTAGGGCTAACTATGCTATTATTACTGATGTCTCTTTAGAGCTATCTATGGTATTATTTGTAATTTCTGCAAACCTGTAGATTGCACAGCAGCATTGCCAGCTGCAGAAAGGGGCTGCACGGTTTTGCTGTGCTTGTTATTACGGTATTACAGTAGTGTATTTAGTCTACTTATATGTTAAGGTTCATTATATGGATGGATTAGTATCACTGTATTTTCAAACTATATGTGTTTTTGAATTAAGAAAGGATTATTGAAGAATGTTGGATGATGCATAAACATCAAATATAATCTAGTCCAACCCCTCTCTAGGTCGCGCTCTCGGTCACCTTCAGAGGCCAAGAACAGCCGGCTTCCAGATGAGCTGCGTCGCCATCTGGATTTTGACCTCCAGCGCAGCCAGGGTCTCAGTGAAGCTCAGCTGCGGCAGATTCCATACACGCGTGTTGAGACAGCTAAGACCATCAAAATCAAGTACACATCACCCAAGACCAAGAGGCACAAGAGCCCTCGCAGATCTAAGAGGTGAGAATAGGAAGGCAGATACAGTAAACTCTCAATTATCCGTCAGCGCAATATCCGGCCCAGTGCAATACCTAGCTCAGATACAGTGTCTTGGCTCTATTTACCCGTACCACGCTAGTGACGTAGATTTACATCCCCTTCAAAAACGCCGGAGACATAGATCTACGTCCTGCAGCATTGAGAAGTCATTGCAAGCAACCAAAATAAAATGGAAGGAAGTAACGTATCTCACTAACTTCAAACATTTCTCTGCTACGCCTACAACACTGATTTAGGAGCGTGGGAGGGGAGTGAGTCTTCACAAGCTCACAGCCACTCTGCTTTCTCAGTGGCACCAGCCTGACTCGATTCAACCAACTTTTTGGCTTTGGTGATTATTGTACTTTTATTAGTGCCGTGGATCGTATATTGATGTATTAAGCCCATTTAGTCAAGGAAAAATGTCCAAAATCGGTTCACAAGTTCACAGCCACTCTGCCGTCTCAGTAACCTCAAAGATTTCGGAGGTAGAGTGGCACCAACCTGACTCAATTCAACCAACTATCTGGCTTTGGTGATTTCTTTTATTAGTGCCAGGGATCTTATATTGATGTATTAAGCCCATTTAGCGAGAAAGAAAAAACTCCAAAATCGACTGGCATAGAGGGGTATCAGTCCCCCCTCCCCCCCCAGCACAGTATGAGTTAAAGCAATATTCGGCTAAATTATATAGCATCCAGTGCCGAAACAGGAAGTAACCAGTGGTCTAGTCCAATATCCAGTACTGAGGTGTCTTGACTTGCTTGTAAGCGGTGGCCAACCAGTGCCAATGGAAATCTCAAAACTCGAGAACCAATGAAAACACCAGCTATGCACCAGCCAATCAGAATCCGTCGTGGACATTGCTTATCCAGCACGCCAAGAATACCTCTGCGTTCTCATTCTCATCAGTGGATGTCGTAGAGTCAAGATGTGCCTGTGTGCCCTCTAATCTTCTGACCATATGGTTGCAAAATCCTGGTGCTTTGACTAACTCTGTGGTTCCCTGTGTTTGAGCTCCTGTACTGTATTGTAATGCAAAGCTGATGGCCTGTCAATGCTCATGTACAGTCGGCCACAGGAAAAAGTATACACCTACGTTTCGTGTGTGAGTGAAAATATCTGGTAACACTGTCCTGAGCAGAAATGACTAAATGAAAAAAATGATCTGCAATGTATGTTTTACTCATACATATATGTTATAAATACATGTGTTATGAATAATTTGCAAGTGTCTTATTTTTATATTACAAGTAATATATTATATCCCATGGTATTACAAGCTTGTTGCCGCATGGGACTGCAGTTATCGTATGGGTCCCTCCCCCCTCCCCTGTCTTGCTCATACCCTCTTGTCTTTACTAGTAAAAGTAGGGAGAGGAGTGGGGAGAAAAGTAAAGAAGGGGAAACAGAAAACAGAGATATGCGTCTAATGGATGTTGTTCATGGTTATTCATTATGTTTCTATTGCCCTATCAATCCCGGCAGGCTAGGGACAGTGTATGTGTTGTTTGCGTTGTGTGAAGATATTGAGGAGGAGTTTCTCTGAAGGGTTCTAGGCCTTGGGGAAACTATGAATGTTCCATATTCGTGTTACCATCTGACACAGGAGCTGCCACAGGAGGGCCACAGCAGAGTCCTTGCCTTCTTATGTTCTTATGTTCCTATGTTATTTTTGTGGTAGTAATTTATTTCATTGCACTTCCCCTGCTCAACCTCTGTCTCCTCCCTCTGTCTCTTTCTCTGCCATCCCTCCTCCGCCACTCTCTCTTCCCCCCCTCCTCCACCTCTCGACCTCCACCATTACCTCCATTAATGCTTCGAATCCTCTCTGCAAGTTGAGAAGCGAGTATGATCATGAAAGATATATAAAAGAAGGAAACAATTTAAATTTTTAATGGTTTATACACATTCCGAATGTTTCACTAAACGTGGGATCCACACCTACCGAATGAACACGAACATGCACTAGCGAATAGGTCTTTCATCGATAAGTGTGTGGTTAGATGCCGGGCACTAAAAAACATGCACGACCACATGATATTTTAATCCATTGGTTGTCCGTTGTGGCGGAACAAACATATACACATAAGAAACATTCACTCTTCTTCATTCGCTAGCGGTTGTTCTCTTTCGTTCGCTAAGTGCGGGCCCACCTTAACAGCATTCACCATAATAGTGGTAGGTGGTGGCGACCATCATCCACTCACTTGATGTAGTCCTGCCTACTTCTTCCTTAGCCTGTATCATTCTCTTTCTGAGCCTGCCCTCCTCTCTTCCTATTTCTCCCAGCTTTCCTGTCACTTCTTATTGCTTTTCTTTCCTTTACAGGTGGCTTTACATTGAGTGACAAGCCAAATGGTTTCCTGTAAACCAAGAAACCATTTACAACGCTGGGTGGTAACCATATAACCAAACCATACGTGCTCCCTACGTGTCAACAAGTGGGTTGGTGGAGGATTAGTGCCCCTCCCCGTAAAACAAATAACTCAGAGTCAAATGGCCACCCCTTACGGGATTGTGGCGTCTGGCAATAGATTGATAGACCATAATTAACATGTTGTCACATCCATTACTATTATCGTTGCATATTCAGAAGTCCACTGTTGCAACATTTTGCTAAACCAACACTAGCATAACTGTGATATGGCTGAGAGTTATTATGTTGCTGTTAACAAGTATTTCAGGGCACTTCGTCATAGTCAATATTTTTCTCAGTTCTGAGACATTTGGAATTGTAAAGTAGTAGTAGTACTATTACGTAAACTGGCTTTGTTAGATAGCGCTTTTGCTGGGAGGTAGCCGAATCCCTTGGTTACAAAAGAGCTACGCCTAGGCCGGGTAAATTCCTCTGTTGTTAACAGCAACTAATAATTATGGCAGTAGTCCAAAACAAAAAGTTGGTCACCATCTCCACGATGTTATGTGATGGAGACAATAAAACTGCAGAATAGGGTCGGAGTTATTATATAGGAGATAAAGAAGAAATTAGAACAGGTGAACAGAAGTTATAAACATGTGCTAGAGAGGGTGGGAGTGATCAGGTGGAGGTGGGAGGGAAATTGAGGGGGTGATGGGGGAGCTGAGTTTCATTGTGTGTCTGGATGCGCAGTTCCAATGTTACCAGGTTAAACACAGACCTTACGGCTAAAATGTGTGTACTTATTCCTGTGGCCGACTGTACAAGTGCTCTGTCGTGGTTGTTAAACTACCCCTGTGATGTTTACCGTACTGTTTATGAGTGCAAACTCCCAGTGCTATTTCTCCCCGTCGATGCTAATTCTTGGTGAGTACGTACAATAGTACTCCATGTACAGTAGCTACTGTATTACTTTACTGTATACAGTAGTTTTTATATGCATATTTTTCATCCTTTACTCAAGGTGAAGGTTTTAGGATAAAGGGTCAGGACAGATAGAATCACAATACAGTATCTGGCTCAAAGCCGAATGTTGAGCCAGATATGCAATATCTGTCACTTCACGTTATTCAGCTTAGGGCTTGGCTGAATTGCAAAGGATAATTGAGAGTTTACTGTGCTGTATAAGAAAAATTGTAAGAGAGAGAAGATGGAAGAGAAAATAAAGTACCCGGTACTGTACTGTACTGTAGAAGGATGAGTAGAGCAGTGGATGTAAGAATGGATAAGTTGGTGGAGAAAATGTAGATACTGTATATGGGTAGGGGAGTATAGAGTAGGAAAGTAGATGCATGATTATGAGTAGGCAGAGGGTAGCAGATATAAAAGTAGAGGAGGAAATTTAAGAGCAGGAGCAAATCAGAGAAAAGAAACAGTAACTGGAGAATAGATGTAGGAAAGGAGTGTAGATGTAAGAAGAGAGGAATAGAATTAAGAGTAAGAGATCAGATGCAAGAGTAGGGGAGTAGATGTAAGAACAGAAGCAAATTAAAGTGTAAAAGAGCAGAAGAGTATGGAATAAATGTAATAGCTGGACACTAGATGCAAGAGTGAGAGAGTAGATGTAATAGCTGAGCAATAGATGCAAGAGTCAGAGAGTAGCTGTAACAAAAGTGAATGGATGTATGAGTAATAGAGTAGATTTCAGAACAGATGTAAGAGTTGGAAAGTAGTTGTAAGCGTAGGGAAGTTGATGTAAGAGTAGGGTAGTAATACAGTAGAAGTAAAAGTAAGAGAGTAGATGTTTGAGAAGTATTAGATAGAAATGAGTGTGATTCAAGGATAGTACTGTAGATAACATAGTGGAGGTAAGAGAAGATGCATTAGTAGTAGGGCAGTAGATCAAGAGTTTAGAGAGAATAATTCTAGCCAAGGACCCTCATAGCTCTGTACATTGGAAGGAGGGAGATTGTAACTGGTGTGCCCTTTTCTGATTCATGTTGTACAGAAGTTCAGACTTTTAACCTGTTAGCTTGTAGGTACTCGCTTATGCTGAATAAAGTCAGTTAGTGATAGTAAGAAAACTTTTAAAATGAAAATGTCAGCATCATATTGCTTCCACCCTTGTCACTACAAGGGCGTTCTCCTTATCTGGGTATACTTATATGGAGGGAGAAAAAATTTATGATATACTCTAATGATTCTGAAGCAGTTAACCCCAGAGCATGATAATGCCTTTGTTATTTATTTCTTGGTACTGACAGGTCCCATCCAGTCCACCTGGATGTAACAAGCTAATTGGATTGGATGGAACTGGCCAACAGTCAATAGATCAGAGTGGAAAAAGATGGGAGAGGCCTTTGTCCTGCTGATGATGATGGTGATGATGATGATGATTCTTGACAGGTACCAGTACAGTATTTTATTCAGCAGAGAGGCATCTCTTAGGTGGGATAATGGAATTTCCATCTAACACTTTCACTACCAGTTATCTTTCTTCTGCTGAATAAAATAACTTTGTGGTATGAATAATGAAATGGAAGAAGTATCATAGAACTAAAGCACTTAGCAAGAGATGGTCTGGTACTGGTACCTCCTAAAATTTTCTGTCTTCCTCCCTGCACTGACTGCAGCAACTCCAGTGATCGTAAAGCCACCCCTCCAGCTGACGGGGAATCACCACCACCCCCATACACACCTTCCCCAGCCAACAAAACCAACACACTGCCCAAGACCTCGCACAAGGTATGTTCCTGTTCACCCATACTTAAACATACACACAGTCATTATCAGTCTTTATCTGCTACGGTAAAATGATCCCTTGGTTATTGTGCATAATCGGTACTCTACCTAGTGTGTGATAATGAAATGTGAGATAACAAAAGCACAGAACCCATGAGATTTATCCTAATTGTTACCAGGCACCCCATTTGTAAACCCAAATTTTCCCATTTACAAGAATTTTTGCCCACTAAATACATGCATACTGTAATGGTATGTATCAGAAACACACATAGGCATGGTTAGGTTAATAGAAATTGATGAAAAGGGCACAGTAAGAAAGAAACATGTACCACATAGAGACCCGAGATGTGCTTGAGGTAAGGGGTTGTGAGGCTATGGAGACTTAATGGTGTCCACCACCTGAGATCAGTTCCTCATGGAGGGACTTATATTTCAATCCCTCAAGGCCATCAGAAACCACAGATTTTGTACCATTTTTGTCAGCAGAAACCAGCTAAGGTGTACAAAAATTATGTTTTTAGCTCTAAAATGCACAATAACAGAGAAGTGCAGATTTTCATCTAGCTTTGATTACAAAACCATTATAAACAAGTGTGCAATAACCAAGGGATCTAAGGGGTTGTGAGGCTTGGGGATGGAGACTTAATGGTGTCCACCACCTGAGATCAATTCCTCATGTAGGGACTTATCTTTCAATCCCTCAAGGCCATCAGAAACCACAGATTTTGTGTCATTTTTGTCAGCAGAAACCAGCTACGGTGCACAAAAATTATATTTTTAGTCCTAAAATGCACAATAATGGAGAAGTGCAGATTTTCATCTAGCATTGATTTCAAAAACCGTTATAAACAAGTGTGCGATAACCAAGGGATCTCTGTACTGTAATTTCAAACAACTCAAGGTCTTTCTGACTCTCTACCTGTTCTGGCAGTCAGGCCAGGCGTATTCCAGTCAGGTCACTCAGTTCTAGTCAGACCCTTCATATCAATTCCAAGTCATTCATGTTAGTTTCAGTCTATTAAGATCACCCAAGTCTCATTAGATCAAGTGAGGTCCCTTTCAGTCATTTTAGACTCCTTTTAGCTACAGGTACAATATTTCAGGTTAGTTTCCATAGCTGCTATGGCCTAGTGGATGAAGCATTTGCTTTTAACAAAGGGGTGAGGCTAAGGGCCATTGGTTGGTAGGAAGAGCACCTCATTACTAATTAGAGGCAGCTCCTTAGCTCCTCAAGGAGAGGGGCTGATGTAAAATTGTATCAGGCTCTTAGGTCCTTTTATATCCATTTTTATCCAGCTGGCTGTTTCAGGTGTAGCTAAATCAGTTCACTTGTTAGATTCATCCAGATTCATTCATATTGACTATGATCCATCCTGATTTGTTTGTTATTATTTCAGCCACATTCAGATCCAGTCAGGTCAACATGATCATTTTAGGTTCATTAACAGTCAGGTCAGGTTACTTCCGGTTAGATAATTCTTATATCATTCAGCCCCAGTCACATCAGGTCCTCCGGTCATTTTAGGTCCGCCAGATCCATTCACTACAACACTTGAGCATTTACGTATTTGTAATGTACAGTAATCCCCCATTTATCCAACATAATAGAGCATGTCCGGAAAATGGATCCGTCCGGATAATGGACTTCTCCCCTGGCCCTCCTACGCACATAACCTAACCTTGAAAGCTATTGTAAAAGGCCACAGCAGTACATTGTACAACACTTGTTCCTGTTGTTTTACACTACTCCATCTGGTCAAGCAGACCTATAAACCACCGCCAAGCAATTACCATGGTCAAGCAGACCCATCGAACAGTTGACATCAGCATGCCGGGAGAAGTCCATAGCCCTCTGTTCGACATTGGGTCTGTCTGAGTAGCGCCCAGATTTGTAAAAGGAAGTGAAGTGAGATGCGTGGGGCATGGTGACAGCCACGCTCGCTCATCTCATACCTCATCTCATATCTCTCTCTCTCTCTCTCTCTCTCTCTCTCTCTCTCTCTCTCTCTCTCCAACTTTCATTTTTACTTCACATATTTTTGTCTTTTCACCTTCATCTTTATCTTCCCATTCATTTTTACCTTTGCTTTTACGTTCACTTTGACATTCACATTTACTTTCATATTCACTTCCAAGCTCACTTTCACTTTCACATTCACCTTCACTATTACTTTAATTTTCATTTTCAATTTCAGTTTTGCCTTCACCCTCACTTGCATCTTTACTTTCTGACTTTCATGTTTGCATTTACTATTACATTCATTTACTTTCACTTTCACCTCTCTCTCTCTCTCTCTTTCTCATACACACACATGAAACACTCATATGTACACATACAGTACATAATCTTTCCCTCACTCAAATATGCACATATGTCCATACATTCTCAAGTGTACACCTACTGGGAATGGCCGAGGGGGTTTCTAGCGGATGCTGGGTGAACTACTGAGCCAGATAGCGCAGCGCCACGAGGCTATCATCCGAGCAGGCGAAAATGTTCACGTGGCCATAATTTCCACCTGGACACAAGCATTTTACCCAAATAAAATGGAAAAATGTACATCCAGGTTATGGCTCATACGGATAGCCTAATGGACATCCAGATAAATGGGGGATTATGGTACAAGATTTAAGCCAGGCTTGCATTGTCCTGTTTCCATATGTACATTTATCCAGTCTCTTCTCTTTCTGTCCAGGACAGCATAGGCGACAGAAGTGGTGGTCCAGAAGACAAGGGTGGAGGTGGAGGAGGAGGGGGAGAGGAGCTGGTGAATGGAACACTGCGGCCTTCTGAACCCAGGTACTTTCTCCTCATGCACGACCTGTATGTTTAGACAGTGCACCTTAGTCATATTCAAACTTTACAGGATTGTATTAACCCATTCAGTTAGATAACTTTTTTTTTTTTTTTTCAAGGCCACTCATATTAAAGTGATTAATGAATGGTACTACAAACCTCACCCGTTCAAAAAGTCTGTCTTAAAGCTGAAGAAAAGAAACCATTTACTTCGCTGCATGGTAACCATATAACCAAATTATGGCACCTGGTGGTTTAGTGAGTAATTAGGCACTCCAATTGGCTTGAGCCGATGCAGGTGTACATCCAAGGGGTGGTTGGGGTTTATTGCTCATGTAATGCCACTCAGGGATGAGTGAGGCTGATCACTCCCATCATAAATGTCAGGACCAACTTGTCTAGCCTCGGGCTGCTACACTCCTCATGGGGCAACATAGGATTAGTTGATGGATGGATGGATGGATAACTGAACTAAATACAGGAAAAAAATATATATGATTGAAGAAGTTAGGAGGATAGGTAGTTAAGCCTGCTATGATCTCTTAAAATTAGCAGTAAAACTTTGGGTTGCCAGAAGCTGTAATTTACACATCAGAAATCTGTACTCCTTAAGACAGTTTCTGAATAGACCTTCTCAGTATTGGTACATACAATGGACTTTTCTTATTTTGATTAATGTAATGTACTCTATGCTTCTCTGTGGGGCGACAAAGGATTGGATAATGAATGAACTATGGATTGGTCTCCCACGTGATCTGTTAAAGAAGGTTTGGTCTGTTTTAAATAGGGCAGCAAAGCTTACCTTTAAAGACCCCCTTTACAAGTACTTCAGCTGTAAATGAAATGCACTGGCTGCCGGTAAAAGCTAGAACAGAATTTCATCTATGTCTTTAAGCTTTCTGGGTAGTGTTTGGTGACTTGAAGTATCTTGCTGAATTGTTAAAATTTCCAACAGCATTCCAGGGCATGGTGTTGTGAAGTTAATGCTTTGTGCCACAGTGAACTAGGAGCTGTTCATCAATCATTTTTCATTAATCAGTAGTTTTCCTGTCACCCCCAAGTTATATAATAGATTTCCATTATCCTTGAGACAGCTAACTTTTGTTGAATTTTTAAAGAGGCAGCTCAAAGCTTTTCTCATTTAAAGAAGCTACAGTCTTGAGAGAGGTGTTGTGTTAGATGATTACACACTTAAGTTTGTTGCCACTTCTGCAGATGATGTTAACCTTGTATTTGAATCATGTTGTATTTTTTGTATTGGAGCAAAACCATTTTGAATGTTAGTGAGTTTCCTTGGAGGTACTTTTGTGACACAGAAGACTAGATTTTTAAATTTATTTTTTGTTCCATCTGTGTGTATTGAAAAACTAACCATGTTCAGTACCAGAGGTGAGCTTTGAAATAACCCTTTAATTTGTGGTTTGCTTCATTCATGCTACCTCTAGACAATTTTGCATATGTTAAGAGAGAGAATTCAAATGGGAGAGAGATGATAAAGCTTTCATTAAACCTCTTCAAAATAAATGGTCATTTCAATAGTGCATCAAACTCTTTGCCGAGGAGCAAGAATACAAGACAATTTTTCATCAAAATGAAGGTATTAACATACAGGCAGCCATGTTATAAGTTAGGGATGTTTTGAAAAATCACAACTTTATTCATACGATTGGTACAGTACTGTAAACTGAAGGAAACTAGCAAATCAGCATTATAGGTAACAGTTGAACTTTAATAAACAATTTTTCTGTGATTATTTTAAGAAATTACATCAAATAGAGCAACATGCAATATAAGGAGGAGTGATTGCAGTCCTGTTTTACAGGATGTTTGCTTTATTTTGTTTGTAATTGATCAGGCAGACAGTAAACAGAAATGCAAGAATACTGAAATAGTGTATATTCTTGTAATAGCACAAACTCAGCTTAATCTCTCTTTTCCTAAACTTGCCATATCTCCATCTTTAATGCTGAGGTGTAACAATAGAGTAACACTACAGTTTGGTGCTACTTGTTAAAAAATGCCATCATAAGGATGTAGAACCATAACATTGTCTAATTTACCACTGAGATATGGGAAATAAGCTGCAGAATGACAAAAATCTCTCGTAAGCTCAGGTGGATGAACAACAGATATAAAATTTTTTGACTTTTTCCAGTTTACCACACAGAAATGTGAGATCTTTTGGGTGAGGGTGTGGCAACCATGCCATCCACTACCTTTGGTTCAGACAGCTTTATAGCTTCATTAGAAAAGAAGAGATGTGATAGAACTGAAACTTCCTTTGATTCATGGTCTTCAAGGTCAGAGAACCGTGCTCTTGATTCTCTTCTTCCATGGGTCAGTGGGAAACATGGTGATGATGAAGATGAATGGGGATGATGAATCTTGCAATATTTTAGTACAGGCAACACTTTAATATAGATAATACATTCAGCTCATGGACTAGGGCAGTTTCTTTCATTACACACAGGGAAAATACACTTCAATACAGTGCGATTCCCCAAATATGGAATGGTCAGGATGAAGAGGGTGTTGGAAAACTGAAACTGTATCACCACCATGAGTTATATGTATAGACACCCACCTGTTTGATACTTCGCCTGTCATTCCATGTGTCAGGGGTCAGATTTATTGTCATGATTTTAAAGGTTCAGGTGTGAAAACTTAGTAGTAAACATTGATGACTTTTTTGTCCATGTTGACAGTTGCAGAACAAACAAACAAAAAATAATGAAATCAATCTTGTGGTTCAAGTGAGTCCAACTTGGCTTCCTGTACTGTACAATAAGAAGAGGATAACTGCAGTAGGCCAGTTGGCCCATGTTAGGCAGCTCCTAGAAGAGTAACTGAACTACTAGAATGAGATAAGGATAGCAAAGAAGAAGGCTCTCCCTAGCCCTTCAAACCTCCCAGCTCAGGCAGGCAGGAATATGTCAGAAGGAACACCACACAGTAAGTATAGAGAAACTGACATGGACATTTTATAGGAAAGTGTGAAAGGAGAAAAAGAGACTATGATAACCTGACAATGAAAAAGAATGAATTAGTACCAGTTATGAAATTTTTTTTTTTAATACTCATCCCTTATTTGTCATATGCTTATCTAGCTTATGCTTAAAACTGTCAGCGGAAGGGGCAGCAACTACATTACTAGGTAGCTTATTCCATTCGTCTACTACACTGTTGCCAAACCAGTTTCTACCTATTTCCTTACTAAAGTGGAATTTGTCTAGTTTACAGTTGTTCTTATCAGTTTAACAGCGATCCTGGAACTAAACCAGGAGTTTTTCGGTGGTAAATATGAACTTCAAAATTTTTTTTTTAGTAAACTGAAACTTTCAAAATTCTTTGGGAAAACTGGTATTTTTGGAAATCTGAAATCCAGGTTTTGAGAACTGTACTGTATATGACTTTGTAAGGTGAGGACTAGAGTGATTGTTAAAATATGTAGAGGCCTCATGTTTTGTGTATAGTTGTGTTGGATACTGTATTATGTAGTGGAAAATATAATGATCAGTGTTTTGAGATGGTTTAGCCATATGGAGACTGTGAAGAACAAAAAAAATAACAAAGTATGTGTGGGAAATGGAGTGGTTGAAACAAGATGAAATTATTGACAAACATGGTGGAAAGATAACTTGGGAGGGTGCATTACTGTGAGTTCTGTGTTGTGGGAGGAAGGATTGAGGCCACCCTTCACAGGAGGCAGCATCAGGCAGTAGAAAAAATATGTTGAAGAGCCAGGGGAAAAAAAAAAGTGGGGTAACCATATTGCAGGTCTTTCATACACCCCAGAATGTATAGCAAAGCTAAGACTCCCTTATTTTATGTCCTGTGGATGGGACCAGGCAGCTCAGTTACCTTAGTTTTTAGTTTGATATTAACCCCCATGAATCCTGCTGACATTCTTTTTGTGTCATTCTTGCTGCTACCAGACAATTTTATTCAGCCTAGGAGAGTACATTAGTAGTGAAAGGTTTGATGGACATATGTAACCATTCCAATTTGAAAAGTTTCTCCAAAGCTTAATAAAATTGTTTGAAGATGGGAGTGACAGAATGAAGTAATGTGTCATCATTTTGAGGAGTTAACTCTGCTGTGAATGTACTTTGTTAATTTATTTTGACTAAAGCCAGATGATAATACTTTTACTCTGCTGAGAAGTATCCTAGCAGTCAAAGGGGCAACCCTTTTTCTGGAGAGGGACACTTTCATTATGCTGGCACCAGTATAAATATATGATGGAGGTGCCAGGTTACTGTACATAAATGTACCACAACTCCTTCCCTATCCTTCATAAGGAGATGGTGAACTGCAGGAAGGACAACTTCAGCTTTTAGTCCACTGGGTTCATGTTCAGATGAACCTATGGTCACAAGAAGAAGAATAACAGACACTTATTGGTATAGTATTTAAGTTAAGACATGATTTTTGCATTCTAGTAGCTAAAAGACCTCGTAGCAGTCAGAAGGTTAAAAACTATCTTAGTTAACCATTTTGATGCTGTGGATGCTCATGACTAATACATTCAAGCTAGCATCAAATGATTTTGCATAGCTGAGAGACATCTGTCAGTCAGAGGGACAAGTTGTTTATCCCCAGATTACATAAAAATTCTAGGTAATTAGACTCTGCTGTTCTAGGTCTTAAGTTTTATCTTACTCTATGCTGTTTCTGAACCTTTATATTTTAAATCTGATGTAGAATGAAGTGATTGATTTGCCATAAAATGGGGACAAAAATATCTGTAGAAGTACAGTTGAAAAAAGTTTAAGTTCGATATCAGATGTACTGTAGTTAAATGGAGAATGGTATGTGGTAATGATATTCTGGATAAGGAGGTAGTTTATTATCTTGTTAACTGAATTTGTACTCTGCATTTGTAAAGCAGTGTCAGAAAACAGTTTCTGTTTGCAACTAATGTTTGTCTTTTTAAAAGTGTGAAGTGATACAGGGGATTCTTTGATGTTTGCCAGTACTGTAGTGCAGTAGTCCTTTGTAGATGACATAATTGTTTGAATGTCTGTATGTGGTAGGCATAGAGAATGAGTGTAATGATTGTGGAGAGGGAAGATACAGCTAAAAGGAAGACCACTTGGAGTGGCAATGAGTGTAATGATTGTGGAGAGGGAAGTTACGGCTAAAAGGAAGACCACTTGGAGTGGCACAGTGATAGATAAAGAAGGTACATATATTCACTGATCCACCTGGTGAACAAGCCTACACCTTTTTTATCCTTAATGACCTAGAGCAGCTTGTACAGCACTCTACCTGTATCCCTAATCGCCTTGGAGAGAGCTCCAACATACTTGACCTCTTCCTTACAACTAATCCTTCTGCTTAAACTGTTAATCTTTTCTCTCCGTTGGGCTCCTCCGATCACAACCTTATCATCTTAACCTGTCCTATTGCTTCGGTGCAGCCTGAAGACCCTCCAAAGAAACGTTGTCTGTGGCACTTTGGAGCTGCAGATTGGGAGGCCCTCAGGCAGTACTTCTTTGATTTTCCCTGGAATGATTATTGCTTCCATGGCCAGGAGCCATCTGCGTGTGCCTTACGCATTACGAAGGTTATTCTCTCGGGCATGAAAGCATACATTCCTTTCTCATATCCTTTGTCTAATGCAAGAAAGCCTTGGTTTAATCACGCATGTTCTAATGCTGTCCGCAACAAGGAGAGGGCCTACAAAAGGTACCAGAGCCAACCCACCCTTGAATCACATCTTTCTTATGTTTCTGCCCGGAATCGTGCTTAGTCTGTTCTTCGCTCTGCTAAAAATGATTTCATCCGCACTAAATGTTCCCAACTCAAATTCTTCACGCTCCATCTGGCACCTTACCAAAAACCTTTCTAACAACTTTACCTCATCATCCTTCCCTCCTCTTTTCTACTCTGATGGCTCTGTAGCTATTTCTTCTACTGATAAAGCCAATCTCTTCACTCAGACTTTCTCCTCCTGATGTATTTTCAGCCATCACTGGCCTCAGTACTAACAAGGCATATGGTCCTGATGGGGTCCCTCCTGTTGTCCTCAAGAACTGTGCTTCTGTGCTTGCACCCTGCCTAGGTAAACTCTTTTGCGTTTGTCTGTCAACTTGTACCTTTCCTTCTTGCTGGAAGTTTGCTCTCATTCACCCAGTCCCAAAGAAGGATGACCATTCCCAACCCTCTAACTATCATCCAATTGCCTTAACATCCTGTGTTTCAAAAGTGTTCAAGTCTATTCTTAACAGAAAAATTGTAAAGAATCATTCCTATCACAACCTTCTTTCTGATCGTCAGTATGGGTACCGTCAGGGACGCTCCACTGGCGATCTTCTCACCTACCTTTCAGACTCATGGTCATCCTCCTTTCGGGACTTTGATGAAAGCTTTGCCATTGCGCTTGACATCTCAAAGGCTTTCGATCGAGTCTGGCATAAATCTTTAATTTCTAAACTGCCCTCTTACGGTTTGTATCCTTCTATCTGTGCCTTCATCTCTAGCTTCCTTTTTGGTCTTTCTATAGCCGCTGTTGTAGACAGCCACCATTCTTCTCCTAGATCTATCAACAGTGATGTTCCTCAGGGCTCTGTCCTATCACCAACTCTCTTCCTTTTGTTCATCAATGACCTTCTAAGCTGTACATCTAACCCCATCCACTCATACGCTAATGATTCCACCCTTCACCTTTCCATTCGGTTCCCGCAACGCCCATCTCAGCGGTTACTTCAACAAACAAGGGATGAGGCTATGGCTCACCTAATGTCTGACTTGGCTCGTATCTCTGACTGGGGTAAAAATAATCTTGTTGTTTTTAATGCATCAAAGACTCAGTTCGTACACCTAACAACCCAACAAAATCTTCCACAGGAGTACCCGCTGATGTTTAATAATGTCCAGCTCGTTCCTGCATCATCCTTGAAAATGCTTGGGGTTTCATTCACTTGGGATTTATCTTGGAAAGAACATATTACATCTCTTGTGAAATCTGCTTCCAAGAGATTAGGTGTGCTAAGCCAACTCCGAACCTTCTTTACCCCTGCACAGATGTTGACTTTATACACGGGTTTTATTCGCCCCTGTTTGGAGTACAACTCTCATGTGTGGGGAGGATTCCCATATACAGCCCTTCTCAGTAGGGTGGAGTCAAAGGCTTTTCATCTCATTAACTCTCCTCCTCTTACTAGCTCCCTTCAACCTTTGTCTCTTTGCTGCACTGTTGCATCTTTATCTCTTTTCTTTCGCTACTTGAATGGCCACTGTTCCTCTGAACTGTCTGCTTGCATCCCTCCACCTCTACGACGGGCACGTAGTATACCCGTCTAGCAACAACCTCTCATCCCTTCTCTGTCCATCTCTAATGCAAGAGTTAACCGTTATTCCCAGTCCTTCATTTATGCAACTGGTCAACTCTGGAACTGTCTTCCTTTGTCGGTATTTCCTACTTCCTATCATCTCCAGTCTTTCAAACGCAGCGTGTCCAGGCATCTCGAAATGAACAGATCTTGAATTTGGCTGTCTTCTGTATTGCTTTTGTTTATTCTTGGAAGGAACAGTTTGCAGGCCCATGGCGTTTGGTTCCTTCTTCCTTGCATTAAAAAAAAAAAAAGAGAGAGAGAGAGAGAGAGAGAGAATGAAAATGAAAACTAGAGTGGCACAAGGGAGATAGTGACTGGTGGTATGAAAGCCTTGGTAGATGCATACAGTTGGGTAGGGAGGATGCAAGAGGACTGCATGAGGAGTGTGTCATTTGTGTGGCATGATATTTTGATGAATATATGTAAGATACATAATGTAAATACATTTTAAAATATTGCTATCTGGTATTTTAAGACATAGAATTAAAAAAAAAGAAATGGAATTAAATAAAAAGAAATGGTTAATAGAGTGTACTTAGATGGTGTAAAGAAGCATGGACTTCCCAAACATGGGTTCCCATCCTATCTGACACCGATAACAACACCTTGCAGACCATGCAGAACAATGCTGTATGTATCATCACTGGCTTTACCAATATTACTCCTGTCATTCACTTACACCTTTCCAGTTAGAGAATGTCACAGTGAGATCTACACATTTCTTTGTGGCAGCCTGTTCTAACACACAACATCCCTGTCATTACTGTATATGACAGAGCCACACAGTATAACTAGGCATATAAAACTATCACCACAAACACATTACCAGACCCTCTTCAGCAACATCCTACCTCCAGACATTCCTGCACTAAAAATGAAGAAACACCTGTATGTCCTCTGCATGTTCAGGACAATACAACACCTTGGTCAGAACACTTTACTCCAAAGCCCTTCCTGTTAATATTCATCCATCAGAGGCATCCTTAAATAGATCTGATCAAGTTCCTCCAGCTAGGCTTTAGATCAGCACATCACCCAGCCCAGCTTAGTTTTGGGTAAGAACTGCAGGTGACACATGCCCCACTTGTAAAATAGGCTCACACAACATACACATAATGGTGCACTATACATAACATGCTACACTAAGATGCAGACACAACATCAGTGGTGTAGGGAACCTGTGGGACAACCCTGTAGGGGCAGTTTCTTACATGCAGTGAACGGGTCTGCAAGGTCAGGTGGACAGAAACTAATAAACAACAACAACAACCCATGCAGAAAAAATTAATATGATTAGGGTGGTGAAACAGGTTTCAGTGAGAAAATTTAAAGGTTGATGATGAGGTGGTACCCTGATGATAAAACTGTACAACTTGATGAGTGCTGTTAGGAATGGTTTTGTATGTAAGGTGTATTTGAGAATTCTATCTATCTATCTAAAGCCCGACCCCCTAATCCTGCAAAGGGTGGTGCGGACAAAATGCCTCCAAGCTGCTCTGTCAACTACCATTTGCCTTCCCTCCCCCCAGCTCACTCTCCCCTCCCTCATATACCTCTCAACTCCATCCCTCCACCTTATCCTTGGTCTTCCCCTCCCTCTCCCTCCCTCCACCCCACCTACATACACCCTCTTAGTCAGTCTTTCATTCTCCATTCTCTCAACATGTCCAAACCACCTCAGTGTATTTCTCCTAATCTTCTCAACCACATCCACATCCACCCCACAATGTTCCTTCACATCATTCGTCAACCTGCCCCTCCATGTCACTCCACATGCTCCTCTCGAGTAACTCATTTCCACTGCTCTCACTCTTGACTTGTTACCCTCTTGCAAGATCCATGCCTCGCTTCCATATGTCAGGGTAGGGATCATGATACTGTCATGCAGTGACTTCTTGACTTCCATACCCACCTCTCTATTTCTCATCACTGCTTTCAGTAAACTAACAACCTTCCTTCCCTGCTATACCCTTTCAAGTATTTCATCCCCAAAACTTCCATCCTTACTCATCACACTACCCAGCTATTTGAATGCACTCATATTCTCCATATCCTCACCATCCCACGTCACTGTGCATTCTGTGCCTTCATTCCTCTCAAACACCATAACTTTACTCTTGTTTACATTGACTTTCAGATTCCTCTTCTTACATACTGTCCCAAATTCATTCACCAAACCTTGCAACTCCCATTCGTCTTCACTCAACAATACTGTATCATCAGCAAACAACAACACTGGAATCTTCCACATCTCACCCTCGTTCATTAGAGCCACCCCCACATCCACTGCCCTACCTTTCACCTCCTTTACAATCCCATCCATGTGTGTATGAAACAGCTGTGGAGACATCACACAACCCTGTTTCAGTCCCACATTCAGATCAAAGAACTCAATCAGCTCGCCATCCACTTGCACAGTAGCCCTAGTTCCTTCGTACATACTCTTCACAGCACTCAACAATTTCCCCTCCACTCCATATATTCTTAATACCTTCCACATACCGTGCCTATCTATTCTGTCATGAGCATTCTCCAAGTCCATGAAAGCAGCATACACTTTCTTTCCCTTCTCTAGATACTTCTCCACTAAACATCTTAGAACAAATATCTGATCTACACACCCTTTTCCCTTCCTAAATTCCCCTTGTTCTTCTCCAACTAACTCCTTTGTTATATGCCTAACCCTATCAATAAGTATTCTACCATATATTTTTCCAGTCACAGTAAGAAGGCAAATACCCCTATGCTTACCACATACTACTCTCTCCCCTTTTCCTTACCTGATTTCCAGTCCTCTGGAACCCTTCCCTCTTCTCAAGCCAGTCTACACAACTTCCATATCCACTCCACAACAATCTTCCCCCCATACTTCAGCATTTCACCACACACTCCATCAGTTCCTGAGGCCTTTCCCATCTTGATCTTCTTCATTGGTTCCACTACTTCCGCCCTACTGACCTCTTCCTCACTCCTCTCACCTCTTCTTCTCCCAGCCATTCCTCAACCACTTGTACTCGCACTGCTCTCACTCGCTAAACTCAACAGATCCTCAGAGTTCTCCTTCCATTTCCTCAATTTCTCTCTCTTCTCCACCAGCAATCTATTATTCCCATCTTTCATTCTCCTAGTATATCCCCTTTCACACTGTCTTACTGTCTTTACCTCCTTCCAAAACAATTTCTTACTCTCCCTCCATTTTACTCTCAGATTCCTCCCAAACTCTTCATCCACTTTCTTCTTACTCTCCTTCACCAATCTCTTCACCTCTCTTCTCCAGCTCGCATATACCATTCTCTTCTCTCTCTCATCTTCTCCCCTACCTCTGCTTGCTAGCCATTCACTATATGCCTTCTTGTTTTGTTCCACAGCTCGTTTCACGCATGCTGTCCCTTGCACACCCCTGCATCTTCTCCTCACTCCACAAACCACCTCACACGCTGCACCTATCTCTTCCTTGAAAATCTTACATACATCTTCCACCCTTTCCATCTGCTCTAACTCATACCTTCCCAGTCTTTCTTCCACTGTGCTCTTATACTCTGCCATTATCTCACTATCTTGTAACTTCTCCACTCTTCTCACAGGAGATATTTCCTCCTGTCTTCCCCTTGGTCTCTTCACCCACTTTAGCAGCCTTACCTTGGCCATCACCAAGTGATGGTCTGAGATTCCATTCCCCCACCCTCTCCACCCTCTCCACACTCTTGCATCCAACACTTGTCTTCTCATTCGCTCATCCACACACACGTAATCTATCATTGCCTTTCGTTCAACAAGTTCACCATCCATCCTCCTCATGACTCTCCATGTATACCTGTTGATCATCTTGTGCCAAAAGTAGATGCTGGCTATTGCCAACCCCTTACCAGCACAGATGTCCACCAAGGCAGTACCATTCCCATCCACCGCAGCTGAGAATTCAAAAGGATGAATAAGGAGTAAATGAATATGTGCACCATTTCAGTGGGTGCTCTTCTGATATTTACATGCATTTGCTTGTTTTTCTCTTCTGATTTCTGTGTCCTACCCACTCCATGTATGATATGGTAAGCTGGGATAGGAAGATAATGAAGGTGTGAAAGGAAATATTACTATACTATAGACATCTCTACTTTCAGACACTTTGGGATATATGTACAAATAGTGTGTCATGGTGATAGTGTTGCCAGTGTTTGATTAAATTAGGTTATGGTAGGCTAGATTAGAGTATTTAGGGCTGAATAGGTATGTTAGGTTAGATGAGGTAGGTCTAGTTAGTTTAGGGTGAAAAAGTGTTAGTGTTTGAGGTCATCTTCCGTTGTGTAGGCTGGTAGTGAAACAGCTGAACAAAATTATATACTTTTACTGCTGTAACATTACTAACTTTTCTTAACATTTGTAATTGTTGTTCAGATACATGTAACTACTATATCATAAACCACCATTTGTACTATGATAAGACATTGACTGCTCTGACACTTGTAACCTGTGCCAAAAATTGTGTAGTGTAAGAGAAGGCCAACCTGCAAGTTTTGATTCAGCTTCCCATCTAATTGAATGGTTATGAAGTGTGTATATACTCCACCTTTTCCTGGCTCAGTTTTAGTCTTTCATTCCATCCTAATCCAGATGTTTTTTCCCCTCCTGGCATGTGCCAAGTCATCCAAAGTATTCCACATTTTTGTTACCTCATCAGAATCCATCATCCCATCCTGATTCATTCTACAGCATATACACTTCCATTTTGACCCAGCTGAACTGTAGTTCCTCATCCCTTCCCATTCAATCCTCCAGCATACAGTTTACCCTCACATCTTTTCTTGGCCCAACAGCAATCCTTCATTTCCTCATTGTTTGCATTCTTATACCTCTCATACCTCATATCTCTCCACACCACAACCACAACATCAGTGCTATAAATGAGGAACAGAAATGGCGGTGCAAAGTGCAGTTGATAATGGTCAGGTGCATGTGTACAGTAAAACTCTGATCATCCACACACAGCTGCTGCCGAAGAATTTTTGAATGACATGTAATATTCCTCCGCCACTTTTAATTATTGTCAATCCTTTTAGCTCATTCCATATGATGATGGCTTGGCATAGTTTAACTAATTCTTGCAACCTCCAGGTGATTCAACACGGGGGAGATGTCTTGTAGTGATGGAGTTACCAGTACTGTCTTATAAACTTTCAGTTTGATTTTGTCTTTTTCTCTAGTATATTCTTACTAGTGCTCAGAAATTTTATTCAACTTTTATTCAATTCTTGTAGTGATGGGGTTAATAGTCTGTATTGGTTTTTGGTAAATAATTCATGATAGGCGTGGTGAAGAATAAACGTGTTACAGAATAGTTTTTGAATGTGTGGCAGATAGTTTGGGTATATGGATGCACTCAGTGGTTATTTTACACCATCTCAAAACTGTGTCAGTCTCTCATGGGATATTGGTAACATAATCAGCGCTAATCATTTAATTTCAGAACTTCAGACATATAAAATGATGTCAAACCATAATGAGATCCTGCTGTTGTGTTTACCTTTAATGCATAGGGTGGAATCTCACTGTACAAGTTGAGAACTCCAGAAGTGTAATGGAATTTCTGAATGGGGTCATACATGTGAAACTGAAACTACTTGTGCCTAATGAGCCCTTTGGATAATCAGAATGATAGTAGTAAGGTAGTTGGATAATTGTATATTTGGAAACTCAAATTTCTGCTGTGCTCATATCTGACATGTACAGTATACAGTAAAACCCCTTTATTTCTTCCTTCATTGGGCTGGTAGGGTAATGAACTAGTGAAACAAGTAAAATATTGGAACAAATGTGATTAATAACACACAGCCATTCTTGCTTTCTCGAGTCCTCAGTAGGCGTTTAACTACAGCAGGTTGATTGTTTGTGCCATTTCTTGAACTGAGGAGAACTGCTTTCTAAACCTAATAACTTGGGGAGGGAGGGAATAGTTTGGAGAAGAGCTCACAGGGCCATACCCTAATGAGATATTTCACCCCCTCATTCACGTCAAATCTTTTCAATGTATATTCATTCAGATATTTACAACACATAATTGTACAACACATATAACATGACCTGAGCATCCTAGAACTATTATTTAATACAGAATGATAAATGAAAGAAATATTATTGAATCATTGACTTAGGAAGCAGAAGGTATGATAGTGGGTTTGTGGAGAGAGACTGGGTCTTCTGGGAACCCCTTGAAAATGTGCAACCAGAGGCTTGACCCTGCAATATCTGGTCACATTAGCACAGTATGTAGCTGCTAATCTGTCTTTGAAACTTGCAACTCAGAAACACCAGCATTGAAATCAACAGTTTTGGCATTTTAACATTTAATTGATTAGTGGTCTCATCACAAGAAATCAGTAACCAACCTGACAAATAATTTTCTGCACAGAAGGCAAGCAGAGTTCTACCTTATCATCTATGCTTGCATTCAGTTGTTTCATATTCACATGCCAGGTAATAACCATCCCCTGCTAGGATGAAAAACCTGGAGCCACTTCAGTCACTGTTAAGTAGCCACTTAAGTACACATTTCTTTAGCCTTTGCATGCAATGTTGTCCTAACTGGGAATACATGACACTAGTATCAGTTCTTTGTGTGTAACAACTAATAATGTACCCATCTGATTCAGCAGTGAATCACAGTACTTGCAGCTTGGAAAGATGTACTGTACTCAAGTCATGTTTAATGTAATCTTGACAGGTTTCTGTCTTGACTGTTTGAACAGTGGACTCATATTCAAAATTTATACTTCAGGGTACAAACCCTCTAACCTGCTTTCAGTTCTGTCACATTTTTTGCCTTTATCTAATAGGAAATTTTTATTTCCGTTTTGTGACCTTCAGCAGTATCATTTTTTGCAATGATTAGGAATGTCAGTGCTATTTAATCCACAAAAAAAGACACAGGTGCCTAGACTAAGTCAGATTTCAGCAGGCAACTAAGCCCATGTGAGCTGATCTTGTTTACCACATTGGCTAATGTCCATCTTTTGAAACATTTGTTTGTTTGTGGTATTGCAAAACCTTGCCATCCACGTCTACACAAGCATTGATCCTACTATATTTGGACTGTACAGTATTACACAGTATCATATCTAAATTACAGTAATGATATATAAAACTATACCCAAACTGTGAGTTATTATAATTATTTAGGAACCAAGGATAGACTGATGAAATGCTAGAATTTTGTGAGGCTAGAATAAAGGGGTCTTAAAGTACTGACTTGCCTAACCTGTACCCTCTCTGTATTTTATAAATGTAAAGAGAGTGTAGATAGTTTTCGTGTTTGTAATGTAAAGTTGTATTTTTTACAAAGATCAATTTGTAAGCATTCATCTTTAAGCAATATACTCAGATGTTTAGATATAAAGCAGTGAGTTGTGACTTAATAAAGGGGTGATATGTGGTTGCTTGTGATATTTTCTTGTTTCATAATGTTATAGTACCAGGTACTCATTATTATACTTATGGAAAGGATGATGGATGAAGAAGTAATAAGGGAAAATATAGCCTACAGTTACAGTTCAAAATGCAGAGAGGAAGACTAAGAATGAGGAAGATGAAGAAAGTAGATGAGTTTATGAGGGAGAGCAGCTTGGAGTGGCAGGAGGGAGAAGTGATGTGGGAATGAGGGAAGGAAGACAGTAAACAGAGTGGAAGAATAAAGTGGAAGAGTACTTGAGGGATGATGATGAGAAAATGACAGAGGAGGAGTAAGAATTTAGTGGAAGGATATACAGTACTGAAGGACTTCAATACATACAGGAGGAGGATAGCTGCGAGTAATAGGAGGAAGTGATCATGAATTAGGATTTAAGTAATAACGTTGCCGTCACTTGATGACATTTGGCAGGAAGTAGATACTTGTATGAAAAGCTGATGCACATGCTATAATATGATTGAAACTTTTGACAAAGACTGGTTCATAAAAATGTACTGAAATCCACATTAATAGAGGAAACTTTTTGGTGTCTTTGTAAATCTACACTAAATTGTTAAGAAATGTGCTTCAAGGATATTCAGGTGAGAGAGATTTTTCTTAGTATTTTATTAATTTTCATGGCTGTTAATTCTTTGTTTTTATAATTTTGCATGATTGCACCTCCTAAAGTGTCATGCACCATGTAATACAGTAGTATGATTTATGGTAACTTGTGAATCATGTGTGAGACAGAGCAAAGAATTTGGAAGGCTTGATTAGTAAAAATGGATGTCATTTCACTTGGTACTGTTAATTATTTGTTTGTTATGACTTTATTTGATAGCATTTGTTTTCTTTCGTATTTCCATTGTTTCTGAATCAATCTCACTTTATACACACACACACACACATATGCAATAAAAGTCCTCTCATTTGGCATCTGGTCTTACAGTATTTCCGGTCTTTTGGCGGTTTTCATAAGTAGCCACATTACGAAAGTTCTCTGCTCTTCCGGCATGTATACTGAGCTGATCGGCCAATTTGGCGGTATTGGTGCTAGATCTAGCACTTTTCTTAATAATTTAGCTCTTTTCATAATAATTAGCACTAGTAAATATTAGATTTTCTTCTACAGTGCGAGTTTATGGGCAACAGAAACCCTCGCATTCTATGATTTCGCATTGTGTGAACCAAAGAACTTACGGGAAAAATGGTAGGTGGTGAACATCCGACCCAGGAGTTGGTCTTCGGGTCCCCTTCCAGCCTGCTCTACCCTGCTAATACTTTGTCTAATAGTACTTCTAGTTGGACCAACAAATAGACCACCATGTACCTTTATTTAAGTGACTTCTGGGCTTGTTCCTTCAATTCCAATGTGATCCTCTTGCTCTTAGAATTCTTTGATGGGGCCATGTTGAACAGGTGGGTACTGCTACAATGCTAAAACGGACCACAGGATGTGAGGTACAAGATGTGTTCTCGCGGCAATATGAAGAAGTGTCTGTGTACCCAGGAAAGTCGGTAGATGGCATGGAGATAGCTAGCCAGCCGCCCGCCATTTTGAATCTGGCTTGTTACCAGTCACCTGCCTTTGTGTGACTGACTCGCATTGTCCAGCCCGACACTTGTAGTAATGGTGGGAGGTCCATTTTTGCCTTGGAATCATACAGCCGATTTGCATGTTGGGAAGTTCTGTTCGCAGATTTTGCATTTGATAAAAATAAGCATTTTCTGGGTTGACCTTGCATTGTTGGTGATTCACTCTGTGTGAGTTCGCATTTTGTGGAGGTGCACTGTATAGCTTGTGCATTTTGAAGTCCAATTTAGTGCAAAAATTTGAGTAGTTCACCTATAGCTTAGCGCATTTAAAAGTTGAGCTTAGCACTTTTGAAGATTTCTTCTTGCCAGCACATCATGTGCTGTCAGCCATCATGACTCGTGAGTGTCTGGCTTTGTGAGCGGGATGTTTCAAAAGTTTGGAAACTTTGTCATGCTATTTTACTGTCATCCTCTCGTTCTCATCTTGCACCATGGCCTCTACTAGTGGAAAGTCTACTGTTGTGAAAATTGCTCCCATAAAGTGCGACTATCACCATGAAGATTGAATTATTGAAAAAAATTGGAGGCGGGTGTTCCTAGGAAGAAGATAATGGAAGATTTCAGTGTGAATTCTTCCACCATATATGATCTTAAGAAACAGAAAGCCAATTAGTGCTTAGGGTTGACCAATAATACTTGCTAGACACTGTGATTGCATTGGGGTGACCAGCCATGATTGCTAGAAACTTTTTGGCAGGTTTTCCCGGTCATTCAGCATTTTCTGCTCTTTAGGCACTTGCTTGGTCCCAAAGATGCCGAACGAGAGGACTTTTACTGTTTGCATATATATATATATATATATATATATACACTGGGTGATTCACGAGTTTCTCCGGAAACTCTTGGAAATGCACGCTTATGCAGTTCTAAGCATAAAATACTCTATAAGTATAGGTGTTTAATGTAATGGTTTATAAGTGGGGAAATTTTCAAATCTGACAGATGTTAATGGGAGGTGGCCAGGCTGGTGGCAGTCTTGCTGTGTTGCCAAGTTACTCAATTTTCTTTTAAATTTCACTCGTTCTCATTCTGAATGAAACTGTTCTTTCATTAGTCATCAGGTAAGTAATTGTTCTACATAGAAAAGTATGTCACTTTTAAGTAACAAATAAATCTGCTATTGAAGGAGTTAACATGGCAAAGATGCAATACCAGTGATACTCAGACTAGCTCAGACTGACAGTTCCCGCCAAGTACTGTACTAGCGAGTGTGGTAGGCCTATTTATTCCAGGTACGGTTTCACTCACATTTCATTACAGTGCCATTCACTTTTACAAACATGGAGTATGCAGATATGATTTTTATCTATGGGTTCTGCAATATCAACGCTGAAGCATCTGCAAGAGAATACAGACGGAAATATCCAAACAGGAGCCCAGATGCAAAGTGTTTTACCACGTCTGCATTGAGAGGCAAGTTGAAGTACGACGCATAGTAGGAATGGTACATCGTAGCCCTAGCATCATTACAAGAAGAATATCATCCCGACTTAGTGTTCCACAAGCGAAGGTATGGAGGACATTAAAGCGGGAAGGTCTGTACCCATATCACATACAACAAGGTTAGCATCTACAACCCGGGGATTCTGCTCAACGACTTGATTGCAGTACTTGGCTAGCAGATCATCCTCAGCTGTGCAAGTACGTTTTATACACTGATGAAGCCATATTTACCTGCAGTGGATCGCATAATACTCGTAATGCACATTGGTGGTCAAAAGAAAATCCCAAGGTAACAGTTGAACAGAACTTTCAACACCTATTTTCATATTTTCAGTTAATGTCTGGTGCGGTATGACTGGCAACCAGCTGATTGGACCTCATATCTTTGAAGGGAGGCTTACAGGAGATGTCTGTGTTAATTTTCTCAGAGATGAACTTCCCTTGTTACTTAAAGATGTGCCTCTGAAGACACGGCGACGTATCATTTTTCAACATGATAGCCGCCTCCCATTCACGTCTGTCAGATTTGAAAATTTCCCCACTTGTAAACCATTACATTAAACACCTATACTTATAGGGTACTGTATGCTTAGAATTGCATGAGCTTGCATTTCCCAGAGTTTCCGGAAAAACTCGTGAATCACCCTGTATATATATATATATATATACACACACACACACACACACACACACACACACATTGAGAGAGGTCTGTACTGTATGTACCTATGTATTTGAACTGTGTGTCTGTTTTGTTGTAGCATAATGTTTTCTGTATTGTTATGTAGCTTCTGTTGCATTTAGTGAGTATACTTGCTGAATTGTTGTGTTTTATGACTATTTTATGTTGAGGATGTAGAAAGAGTCATGAAAGTTTAATACAAAGACCCCTTAGCACGTAAGGAGAGTCCTCTCAATGTCAGGAGAGGCAACAGCTCCCTGAACTTCTTCCAACCACTTTTCACCCTAGCAACCGAGCTAACTCCAGCCCCACCTCCGGCACATAACATGTCTCCCAAATAACAAAACTCCACACACACACTCAAGAGACTCACCTGCAAGTTCAACCCTCTCACGCCTAACAATCTCCACCTTCTCTCCCCAACACGCCGCACACATGAAATCAGCATTATCTCGCAGTCTACCTCTAATACCACTACATCTCTTGTGCACCCATTTATCACAAACACTACTCAAGATGGAATTACTTCCCACACCCTTGTGGCAAACTGCACATGGCCACTCTCCCTCTCCTCTGATGGTGATAACTGATAATGTATGTAATTGATGAAGGTAAGGAATAATGAAGATAAGGGTGATAATGATGATGAAGGGATAATGCTGATGATATTGGTGATAGACCAACTCACTCACCCTTTCGCCCAACATCCCAGGGACAGCCAGGTTGCAACGATAACCTCATCGCGCATGTCTGGTCCAGATGGCCAAGCGGGAGAGGGTCAGGGCACAGTGCGGGTGCAGGAAGAGGCAGGACACAACCCCAGAGCACCCACCATCCCCACCCCTGTACCCCCACCTGTACCTCCACCTCCATCATCAGCACAGGGATATGGGTCAGTATTGAGCTGTTTGTGTACCTGT
>JAGKTI010003875.1:42077-53959 GCA_018397915.1 Birgus latro | reverse complement strand
CTGGAGTGTATTGGTGTTGTGATGAGGAGAGGTAGGCTGAGGTGGTTTGGACATGTGGAGAGGATGGGGGATGATAATTGGGTGCAGAGGGTGAGAAGTGTTAATATTGGGGGAGGGGTTGGGAGGGGTAGACCGAGAAAGACATGGGACGAGGTCATTAAATGTGACTTAAGGGTTAAGGGACTGAATAGGGAGGCTGCCAGAGATCGAGCAGCGTGGAGTGCCGCCATTAGGTGACCAAGGCCGACACATGCAAGCATGTTGGAGCCTTCAAAAACTAAAACGAAACATACTGTTGAAACGAGTTACCTAAGAGGAGCATGTGGAGTTACCTGCAATGACAGACAGACAAGTGATGAAGTGAAGGAGCTTTGTGGTACTGCTGTTGATGTGCTGGAAGGCATCAGGAGAAAAACCTTGAGATGGTTTAGCCACGTGGAAAGAATGGCGATTGAGAGGCTGACTAGAAGAGTGTGTTTGAGTGAGGTGGAGGGGAAAAGTGAGAGAGGAAGAGGGAGACTGGACAAAGGGATAGGTTGGAGATGTGAGTGAGGGTGGTGTGGGTTGGAAAGTGGCAGCCTGATAGTGGAGGACAAGATGACAGGGAGGAGATTTGTTTTTGGCCACCCTAACTGAGATTAAAGCATCTTGCTGTAGATGGATAAATAGGTAATTAGGTAGATAGACTGTTGTTCAGTTATAGACTGTTCTTCAATTATTATATTTTTACTTTTTTTTTTTTCATAAATTCACCCCATCCCTTGGTGGGACAAGAGATGTGGGTGATGATGGTCTACTGTAGATAGATAAATAGGTAATTGGGTAGATAGTCTGTCCATCAATTATTATTTTTGTTTTTTTATTGTTTATTTTTTTTCTTAAATTCATCGTATCCCTAGGTGGGGCAAGAGATCTGGATGATGATGATGATGATGATGATGATGATGATGATGATGATGATGATGATGATGATGATGATGGTCTACATAAGCATCTGTCACTCTCACAGTTACATGATGATTGCTCCCAGCATTCAACAAACCCGATGTGGAACATGGCTGAAGAGGAATCTGCCTGGTGATGGTTCTGTTGTTATGAGTGATGTCACCTCCATGTACACTGCTATATGTCTTATGGGTAAGAACCATACTTTTTTATTACCCTCATTAAGCGTAAAATTAGCATCTCTCCATATTCAGTACTAAGCTGTAGCAAGAGATTAGAATATGATGCTAGTCATGAAAAAGTTGTACAGAAAGGGTGCAGAGCCATTGTCTTATGCTGCCATTGATCTACAAGAAATAAGTTACAACATGACAAAAAATTCTGCCTTATTAAAGTGACGGACCGTTGGTTGCTTATGATAAGAGAAGTGTTATTTACCAGATTGTATGTGATAAATATCTAGCATAAATGTTGTTATAGAATCATATAAGTAAAGAGAGGGATTTGATAATAAATTTCGACGAATTTGGTGGTGAGTTAACTCAAACTCAAACTTGTGGCAGTTCTGTTAGGAATCATACACACTCATTTCCAAAGTGCAGAATCTGCCCCTGTGAACTACGGTAATGCTATAGTCTTTTCACTTTAACTGTACTGTCACTTAACTTCAAGATTATTGTAATTTTATCTCATTACTCTTTTCACTTTAGCTTGACTTGACTCTGACTGATAGGTGATATGAAGCATGTAAGTGTGCATATTAATATTTATGCCTGTGAAGTGGAGTCAGGATTCTGGGAGCTTGAATGGTGAGTGAATGAGAGTCTGGCCCATCAGACTGAGCATTTAGGTTGGTCAAATAATCTGTCATGCTGTTTTCTGGCTCTCTAAACCCTACCTACTTCATCTTTGGGTGGGAAAAGAGGTTTAGATTTGATGATAATAAAATGAGGAGCATGATGAACTGCTTAGCCATTTATTTATACAGGTCCTCTGGCACGTAACGTCCTGACGGAACTCACTGATGTGGATCTCTCAACAAAGGCATTCCCATTCTTCTCCTTTAAAGAGATTGATGTAGGGCTGGCCAATGGAATCCGAGCAATGAATATCACCCACACAGGAGAGCTAGGATGGGTGTTGTATATTCCAAATGAGGTATGGTAAGTGAGAGGTAGTGTGTGTGTGTATTTACCTGTTTATATTTACCTATTTGTAGTATATAGGAATTGAGCTAAGCTTCTGTTGTCCTGCCTCCATATCTACATTCATCTAATCTAGTTTTAAATACATGAATTTTTTTTGCCTGCACCACCTCTTCATCTGAGTCATTCCAAATACAGTTCTGTACTTATGCTTCTACTCGGGAAACTGAACCTTTTGAGATCATTAAGACATCTACTTTTTCTCATCTTGAAACCATGACTTCTTGTTCTTCCATCATCCAACACAAAAAGATCCTCTCTATCCACCCTTTCCAATTCTCTTACATTTCTAAATATCGTGATCAAGTCACCTCTTTCCCTTCTCTCGTGCAGCGTTGGTAACTTTAGTTTTTCCAATCTCTCCTCGTAGGTGAGTTCCCTTAAACATGGTATCATCCTCGTTGCCATCCATTGAGCCCTCTCTACTTTATCAACATGCTTCTTTAAATGAGGTGACCATACCACAGCTGCATACTCTAGTCTTGGTCTTATCATGGTCATTATCATCTCCCTCAGCATTTCCTCATCCATATAATTAAAAGCCACTCTCATGTTAGTCAGTAATCTATAAGTTCCTCCAGTAATTTTGTTTATATGCTTTTCTGGCGACAGGTCATCCCGAATAATCACTCCCAAGTCTTTCTCATCCTTTCTATTACTAATTATCTCATTGCCTATTTTATATGTCTAGTATTGTCTTCTTTCACCTATTCCCATTTCTAATACATGACACTTCTTAGCATTAAAATCTATTTTTCAAGTCTGGCTCCAGCTGTGGAGTTTGTCCAAGTCCTCGTGCAGTTCTTTACAACTATCAATACATTTAATATGTTTCATGATTTTAGCATCATCTGCAAACATACTCATGTAACTATTCAAACCCTCTGGCAAATAATTTACATATATTAGAAACATTTCGGGGGCAGGACAGAGCCCTGGGGTACTCCACTATTCACATTTCTCCATTGTGAAACCTTGTCTCTTATAACTGTTTTCATCGGCTTTCCTATCAAATAATCTCCCATCCACTTTAATAGTTTCCCATGCACCCCTCCAAAGGTCTTCAACTTCCACAATAGTATCCTATAGGGCACCCTGTCAAATGCTTTCTTGAGATCCAGATAGACACATTCCGCCCATCCCTCTCTCTCCTGTATGACGTCTATTACCCGACTGTAGAAATTTAATAGGTTAGGAACACATGATCTTCCTTCCCTAAATCAAAACTGTCTTGGTGTTACCACTTCATTTTCTTCTAAATGCTTTATCCTTCTTTTTCTAATAATTTTCTCACAGATTTTACAAGCAATACTAGTAAGTGACACAGGTCTGTAATTAAGTGGATCCTCCCTATCTTCCTTGAAGATTGGCACAATACTTGCTCTTTTGCAATCTTTAGGTAGCTGTCCATTTTCCAGTGAGGTCTTGATGATGACATAAACTGGCCACACTAAGTGGTCTGCACATTCCTTCAGGATCCATCCAGCCACACCATCTGGTCCCATTGCTTTTCTCACATCCAAATCCCTCATCAGCTGTGTGTGTGTGTGTGCATGCATGCATGCGTGCATATCTAATTGCATCTTTACAGGAATGAGTCAAGCTTTTACTGTCCTATAATTTGAATGAGTTGTATCATATATATCCTTAAATTTATGAATAGTTTTGGCACACACTATTTCATTCCGTAGTGCATTCCACTGGTCAGTAGCACTATTTGGGAAACCGAATTTCCTTACATCTTTATCATCTCTATTTTATTGCAATTTTTTTTCAGTGTCCCCATGCTTTTGCTTCTCCATAGGTTATATGCTCATTTATGTCTATTTTCTCTTTTCCTGTGATGCATTTATATAGCATAATCATGTCTCCTCTTTTCCTTCTCCCTTGTAATGTTGGCAGGTTTAATTTTTCTAGTCTTTCTAGCTTAGATCTCTTAAGGTTGGTGTCCATTTTGTTGTGTCCTTTTGTACCTTTTCAGTCTTATCTGTGTGTTTTTTATATGTGTATTCCAGACTACAGATGCATACTCTAGGGTTGGTCTAATGAATAATGTGATTATTTTTCTCAGCATGTCTTTTTTTTTTTTTTTTTTTAATGCAAGGAAGAAGGAACCAAAGGCCAAGGGCCCACAAACCGTTCCTTCCAAGAAAAATACAAAACAATACGAAAGAGAGCCAGATTCAAGATCCATTCATTTAGAGATGCCTGGACACACTGCGTATGAAAGACTGCAGATCATTGGAAGTAGGAAATACAGACAGAGGAAGACATTTCCAGAGCTGACCTGTTGCATAATTGAAGGACTGGGAGTAACGGTTAACTCTTGCATTAGAGACTTGGACAGAAAAGGGATGAGGGTTTGTTGCTAGACGAGTACTACGTGCCCGTCATAGAGGTGGAGGGATGCAAGCACAGTTCAGAGGAACAGTGACTGATGAAGTGGTGATAGAAAAGAGACAAAGATGCAACAGTGTGGCAAAGAGACAGAGGTTGAAGGAAGCCAGTAAGAGGAGAGTTGATGAGACAAAAGCCCTTGACTCCACCCTATTGAGAAGAGCTGTATGCGGGGAGCCTCCCCACACATGAGAGTTGTACTCCACACAGGGGCAAGTAAAACCCGTGTATAAAGTCAACATCTGTGCAGGGGTAAAGAAGGTTCGGAGCCGGCTTAGCACACTTGATCTCTTGGAAGCAGATTTCACAAGAGATGTAATACAGTGAGACCTCACTATAACTATAACAGACTAATTGGGGCCCTAACCATTCTGAAAAATGCGAAATTCCGATAAAAAGCTACATCCGGACTTTCTCCTGCTAATCCAGACTTTTTCCGAAATATCAGACATTAGTCCGGATTGCACCACTGGTTTTTAAACTGTTTTCACTACCATTGCAGTACTGTACTATGTTATACCTTCACTACATTAATCAGATGGTATAATAATACTGTACTGTACACTGATAAACATGTCTTTTATTTACCTTATTGTGGTGAACATAGCTGAAGTGCTCAGGTAGTCCGGACTGCTTCTGGCTTTATCGGACTTTTTCCGATATATAGGAATTTAGTCCGGTAGCTCCTCGAGTCTGTTAAAAGCAAATTCCAATCTATTGAAGTCCGTTATATCGAGGTTTTACTGTATGTTCTTCCCAAGATAAATCCCAAGTGAAAATGAAACCCCAAGCATGTTCAAGGATGAGCTGGACATCATTAAACATTAGTGGGTACTCCTGTGGAAGATTTTGCCTGGTTGATAGGTGTAAGAACTGAGTCTTTGATGCATTAAAAACAAGATTATTTTTACCCCAGTCAGAGATACGAGCCAAGTCAGACATTAGTTGTGCCATGGCCTCATCCCTTGTTTGTTGAAGTAATTGCTGAGATGGACATTGCGGGAATTGAATGGAAAGATGAAGGGTGGAATTATCAGCACACGAGTGGACAGGGTTAGATGTACAGCTTAGAAGGTCGCTGATGAATAAAAGGATGAGAATTGGTGATAGGACAGAGCCCTGAGGAACACCACTGCTGATTGATCTAGGAGAAGAACGATGGCCGTCTACAACAGCGGCTATAGAATGACCAGAAAGGAAGCCAGAGATGAAGGCACAGATAGAAGGATAGAAGCTGTAAGAGGGCAGTTTGGAGGTTAAAGATTTATGCCAGACTCAATCAAGAGCCTTTGAGATGTCAAGTGCGATGGCAAAGCTTTTGCCAAAGTCCCGAAAGGAGGATGACCAGGAGTCTGAAAGGTAGGTGAGAAGATTGCCAGCAGAGTGTCCCTGATGGAACCCATACTGACTACCAGAAAGAAGGTTGTGATAGGAAAGATGCTTTAAAATTTCTGTTAAGAATTGACTTGAAAACTTTTGAGACAGAGGATGTTAATGCAATTGGACGATAGGTAGAGGGTTTGTAATTGTGACCCTTCTTTGGGACTGGCTGAATGAGAGCAAACTTCCAGCAAGAAGAAAAGGTACAAGTTGATAGACAAAGGCGAAAGTGTTTACCTAGGCAGGGTACAAGCACAAAAGCACAGTTCTTGAGGACAACAGGAGGGACTCCATCAGGCCCATATGCCTTTTTAGTATTGAGGCCAGTGATGGCAGAAAATACATCAACTGAAGAAATTTTAATGTCGACCATGAGGAAGTCATAGGGGGGAAGTGATGGAGGAACAGCACCGGAATCGTCTAAGGTGGAATTGGAGGAGAATGTCTGAGCAAAGAGATCTGCTTTATCAGTAGAAGAAATAGCTACAGAGCCATCAGAGTAGAAAAGGGGAGGGAAGGATGATGAGGTAAAGTTGTTAGAAAGGTTTTTGGCAAGGTGCCGAAAGGAACGAGAAGAATTTGAGTTGGAGAGTTGAGAGCATTTAGCACAGATGAACTTTTTTTTAGCAGAGCAAAAAACAGACTTAGCACAGTTCTGGGCAGAAACATAAAAAAGATGTGATTCAGGGGTGGGATGGCTCTGGTACCTCTTATAGGCCCCCCCCCTTGTTGCAAGCAGCACTTGTTCTCGTGACCAAACCAAGGCCCTTCTGCATTAGTCAAAGGATATGAGAAGGGAATGTATGCTTCCATGCCCGAGAGAATATGTGAATACTATTCTCATACAGTACACCCGGCGGCAAAAGTCCTGTCGCCTCGCCCGCCTCACCGAGACCCTCGATATCCATAGACTCGAGAATGTTAGCTGTAGACAACGTGCATATTTCAGCCAACAGATGGCACACCGTGAGGTGTGTGGTGGTGAGAGTAGAATGGGCTGGGGAAGAGGAGGGGATGAAGCGGTTGGGGGGGATATAGGAGGAGTGGAAGCAGCCCTGGATGTAATGTCTGCATTCACATAATTAAATGTCGGTGATGCTAATACGATTCTGTTGTCAGCTTCACTCTAATGTATGGGTTGGTTGCACTTTCATCTCAATGTGTTTTTAGTAATATTAATTTTAATTACCTTAATAATTATCATATTCGTTAAAGATGATTATGTCATTCATACAAGTAGTAATAATGACCTTGATAATAAACATTATTATATCTCTGTAGATTTATTTACATTTATATAAATGTATAGGCAAATCCCAGGACAGGCATAACGTTTGGAGAAGAATACAGTACAACCAATCGCCGCAAATTGTGGTTATATTCCCTACTGATGAGTAAGTAACCCAGTGAAAAGAGAAATTATTGATTCATAATGCCAGTGTATAATGTAAATAAACAGTAATGTATAGGGTACTACACACTCGTTAGTACGAGGACCAGCCACTACAGATAATATTGATTTATTATACCAGTATGTAATGTAATATGACAGTCATAACACTCCTCAGTAGGATGACCAGCCACCACAGTAAGTATTGATGTATTATACTAGCATATAATGTAAATACATCGTAATATACAGGGTATTGCATACAACTTAGTAGGATGAGCATCGAACACCTCATGTAGACGTTTAGGCATACTCTGAACAAGATTCTTGCATATATTAGGGCGACGCTTTATTGATTCCCACACCTCAAAGGCTTTCGTTTCGATTGCTTGGCTGTTTCGTTGTTCGCCCACATCCCAGTCACGAACAATAATTGACCATTGGTTCTCAGAAGGATTAAGGTCGCACCCCTTTGCTGGCCAGTTTATTGCTTCAATTTCTGGATGCTGTTCTAACCATTCCCTAACCACACTGCTGGTATGGATGAGGCTCTTATCGTGCACTAGAATGATGGGGTGTGGGTTCGGAAAAGCCATACGTCTCACTGTAGGCACGAAAACATCCTCCAACACTTTTACATAATCATTGCCTGTGAATCTTCCTGACTATTTTATTAACTCCCCTGGACCCCTCAGCCCACATCCAACCCCAGAAATTAACACCCACTCATCCACTCTTGGCTCTATCCTTGATATTAACTTGATGATGCCTGGTATTCCCCCTCCTCCAGCAGTGCCGTGTTCGTGCTTCCACTGACGTAAAATACTTTTCACCAGTGAAGATTATATTTTTCCAAAAGGAGTGATCCATGCATAGATTCTCAAGCAGAAATCCATGGCGACATCCCTTTTGTTGTTGTGTTAATAATTCTTTATTGGCCGGGATACGGCAATGAATATTTGCCTCGTGGATCCGCCGCCTTGCTGTGCTAGGATGGCAAGGAAGCTTAAGGTTATGGGTGTGGTGAACTGCCGATGTTAATGGCTGGTTTTCCACTGCGGTGAGGAGACAGGCATCATCGTCAGGTGTAGAAATCCGTGGCCTTCCGCTCCTTGGTTTGGTTTTCAGTGATCCCTCCTTTCGGAACCGTTTAATCCACTTTGAACGGTCCTTTGTGATACACCAGTACGGTAGTAGCCGCAATATCTAGCGTGGGCATACCACTTTCCCACAGTCCAATGATTCGCTCCCGTTCAGAGATGACCTCCACAGAGTTCGCTCCAACTGTAGCCATGCCTATGGGCAAGTAATCACAAATAGCATTAATATTTTTATGGGCATGTGCTCTTCACAGAAAGAAAAAAAAAAGTACCCAGCAAATTATTCTACCTCTTAATTACTCTCTAGATACGTATACTTATAAAAAGTGTAAAATAAATATTTCGATATTTATAGCTGACATGAAAACTAATCCACCGCTGTAGTTTTCAGGAGACCATATAGAACGGCTAGAGTAAGAGAGGATGAGCACCACCCCACCTGCAAGGTAACGTGGTATCAGCGGGATGTGAAGGTGTGACGCCCTGATCACCAGACGAACAACCAAACCACCAGGCTACGCTTGCCTGCAGCTATTACATGAATAAATATAAACCACATCAATATAACCTGTGACAATACAGTTGTACGGAGTTACATAAAGAATGTAAGAAGTATAGTTTGCATCTACAGAAGCATTACAGCATTTATATAACATGTCTTACTTGTTAGGGTGCTGGGATATAACTGTCCGTGTGGCAGAAGGTCACCATGACATCACTTCTTTCTGGCCGTTGATTAGGCCTATATCCAAAACCCTCAACAAGCCACTTCACCATGATTGTTTAATCGAACCACTGATTTAATGGTTGTTTCTTGCATCTAAGGCTACCATATCAGCAAATCACTTGTTGATTGATTCACTATCAGAAATTACATGGAAGAGTAAACCCATAGGAGCACTTTATCATCAGTTTATTACATTAGAGAGAGAGAGAGATGTTTAATTTACGGTATTTTAGGAGTTCATTCGAAAATTGCCATTAATTGTTTTCAAATGTTTGGTGGTTTGATCATGCTGTGTTCCATGTGTTACAAACGTAACAGATTACCACGTAGTTATATTTTCGGTTCATTATAAAATTATGAAACTGATGGTAGTATATGGAAATTACATTTAAATAAATTGTCCCCTCCTTCCCCCACCTTCAGACCCCCAACAGCTCCAACCCCTCCTCTCCCCCATCCCCCTCCACTCTCACCACCACACACCTTGCGGTGTGCCATCTGTTGGCAGATAATATTATATGCACGTTGTCTACAGCTAATATTCTCAAGTCTATGGATATCGCGGGTCTCGGTAAGGCGGGCGAGGCGACAGGACTTTTGCCGCCGGGTGTACATCCTTCAACTTTGCGATTCACCAATTTTGCAAGGTAGTTCCAAAAGTCATGTATTTTTTAACATTTATGAACTTTGCGATCGATCACACACTTTGCGAGGTTGAGTGGTGGGAGAGTCGTCTTCTCGCACTACTTTGCCACCCCGAGTAATGGCGTCATGGTTCATTGGGCGTACTGAGCCTCCTAGTTCTGTGGTCTGCTGCCCCGCCACGTTTGTTTGCACCTATTTCCAACCAAGGTCACTGGTCCTTACAATTTCGTGGTGCTCCTCGCAATGCCCCAGCAGTCTAACCTTGCACGAGTGTTATCATGGCGCCAACGGGTAAGAAGAACAAGAAAATAATTTTGGAGACCAAACTGAAAATGATTGAAAGGAAAAAAGCAGGTGAAGGTAATTCTGCTATTAGTCAGGAGTTTGGTGTTGGTGAATCGACAGTGAGAATGATTTTAAAGAACTGTGACCAAATCAAGCAAGCAGCGAATAACTGTGGAGGTGCTCAGTTTGATGGTAGAATGCTTGTGGACAACAAAGAAGTGCTAATAAAAATGGAGATATCTTGCTCACTACATTCAATAATAGGAAAAGGAAGGGGTTGCATTAGATGGGTGCCATATAAGGGAGCAGGCAAAGATATTCTATCACACTTGCCTTAAAAAAAGCCATTAATCCTCCAACAAAACCTTTCAAGGCATCGAATGGGTGGCTATGCCAGTTCCTCAAAAGGAAGGGGTTTAAACACAGCAGGTTCAGTGGCGAGTGAGGCAGTGCTGACTACAAATTGGTCGGCTTCACCCCAAGGTAAGCACTTTTTCCCACTCTTTCTCTCGACACTACCTCTTAATTTTATGATGATAAATGAAACAAACATGAACTGATGTACTGTACAGTAATATTAATAAGAAAACATCATAGGTAAGAAACATTAAAAAAAGAAAAGCATTTACACTGATGTGAAGACTGGCGTGGTTTACGGGACTGGTGGCGGGGCGAGGCTTGGCTAGTGTGGCCCCGCAGGGCCTACGTCATCACTATCACTGTTGGCAGATATTTCCACATCTTGCTGTGTTTTTTCTGCCTTTCTTATGAATCCCTCGAAGTCAGAATCGTCACTGGGGTCATCAGAATGAAAAAGGTTAGGGATGCTAGGATCACTGGCTGCTTGGGGAGGGGTCGCCCCGCCACCAGTCCTGTACACCAAGCCAATCTTCACATCAGTGTAAATGCATTTTTTTTTTTAATGTTTCTTACCTATGATGTTTTCTCATTAATATCAATGTACAGTACATAAGTTCGTGTTTGTTTCACTTATCATCGTAAAATTAAGATATAGAGTCGAGAGAAAGAGTGGGAAAATGTGCTTACCTTGGGGCGATGTCGACCAATTTGCCTTTATTTCATATATTTAATTGTTTGAATTTTGCGAATTTTGATTTTGTGAGGGTTTTTGTCGACTATATTCTCGCAAAATTGGAGGAAGCACTGTATTACCAAGCAGTGTGTACATGTTCTGTACTTTCTCATTGATGTTGTCAGCTGGAAATAGTGTGTTATTGATAATCATTCCTAGGTCCTTCTCCATTTCTGATATGTGTAGGGTTGAACTTCCTAGCTTGTGATCCCAGTCCCCCTCCCCTACTTGATTACATGGTGTTTGTCCGCTGACGAAAAAGGACCGGACAAAGGACTTGGTAAGGATTGCGACTTAGAATGTAAGGGGTATGAATGATGAGGTGAAAGAGGGAGAGATCGTACAGGTGCTAGAGAGTGCAAAAGTGGATATATGTGGAATAACTGAAAGTGGATATATGTGGAATAACTGAAACTAAATGGAGAAGCGAGAGTGTGAGAGAATGGGAATATGGATGGGGTATATGTGCGGGAGTAGGTGAGAATGAGAGGGCAAAAGAAGGAGTGTGTATTGCTGTGAGCAACATATGTAAGGAGAATGTAAGAGAGTATGGATCAGTTGGGTCAAGGATTGTGTGGGTAAGAGTGAAAGTTGGACTACAAATGTGGGCAATTGTGTGCTTGTATGCGCCAATGCAAGATTGTTTAAGTAGAGTGAGAGAAGAGTTCTGGACAAATGTGAAAGCCTGCTTGGAAAAGTTTGAAAGGAATGAGAG
>JAGKTI010003875.1:24394-41990 GCA_018397915.1 Birgus latro | reverse complement strand
CTAATACCCTCTTCAGGCACAAAATGATCCATAGGTATACATGGCAAGTGTTGAGAAGGGTGGATTGTGAACTGAATGTACGGAAGGCAATGATTGACTGTGTGTGTGGATGAAAGGATAAGATGTGTAATTGATGCAAGAGTATATATATAGAGGTTGGGACAGTGGACTTTCTGACCACCACTTGGTGGTGGCCAGAAGCAGAATCCAAACAAGATGGAGGAAGAGAAGAAAGGAAGGACAGGAGGAAGTAGTTCTTACAAAGAGGGTAGAAAAGTTACAAGAAGATGGAATAAAGGCTGAATATAAAAGGGAAGTGGAGGAGCGATTGGGTAAATATAGATTGGAGCAGATGGGGGACGTGGAAGGTGTCTGCAAGATATTCACAGAAGAAATCTGTGCAGCATGTGAGGTGGTGTGTGGGGTGAAGAGAAGACAAAAGGGGGTTCAGGGAACAGCATGGTGGACTGAAGAGGTGAGAGAGGCTGTGACACAAAAGAAGAAAGCATATAATGAGTGGATGAGGAACAGGGGCTTCGAAGAAGCTGAGAGATGGACGCGAGAGTTATATGTAGAGAGGAGGAGAGAGGTGAAAAGATTAGTAAGAGAGAGTAAGAAGAGAGTGGACCAGGAATTTGGATGGAATTTGAGTGCAAAGTGGAGGGAATGTAAGAAAATGGTCTGGAAAGAGGTAAAGAGAGCTAGACTGGGTCCCAACGAAGTTAGTGGGGGTGTGAAGGATAAAAATGGTAGATTTCTGGTGGAGAAAAAGTAAACAGATGGAGAGAACACTTTAACGAATTGTTAACATAAAGAATGAAAATAATGTAAGTATAAGTGGCAGGGGAATGGTGGGGAGAGGGAGGGTGGTGAGAGGAGAGGAGGAAATCAGTGGGATAGAAGTGGAGGAAGCAATGAAGAAAGTTAAAATGTGGAAAGCCCTAGGAATTGATGGAGTGTGTGGTGAAATGCTGAAGCATGGGGGAGAGATAGTAATAGAATGGATGTGGAAGGTGTGCAGATTGGCCTGGGAGGAGGGTAGAGTCCCGGAGAATTGGAAGTCAGGTATAATTATTCCTCTGTATAAAGGAAAAGGGGAAAAAGAAGTGTGTGGTAATCACAGGGGCATTTGCCTTCTTAGTGTAATAGGAAAAGTATATGGTAGGATACTTATTGACAGAGCTAGGGAAATAACAAAGGATTGTGGAAAGTATTAAGAATACTGTATTTTTTTTTTTTTTTATGTAAGGAAGAAGGAACCAAGGGCCATGGGCCTGCATACTGTTCCTTCCAAGAAAAAGTAAAAACAATACAAAAGAGAGCCAAATTCAAGATAGAGTGGATGGGAAGTTGTTGAAGGCAATGAAGAGTATGTATGAGGGTGCTAAGGCTGCAGTGCGTGTGGATGGCAAACTGAGTGAATCTTTCCATTTGAAGGTTGGATTGAAACAAGGATGTGTCACGTCACCATGGTTGTTCAATCTGTACATGGATGGGGTTATAAAAGAGATACATGTCGGGCAGTGGATGTTGGAGTGGCCCTAGTGAGAGAGGACAGTGTTTGGAAACTCCCTGTACTGTTGTTTGCAGATGATACTGTGTTGTTGAGTGAAGATGAAGGGGAGCTGCAAGGTTTGGTAGATGAGTTTGGGAGAGTGTGTAAGAAGCGGAATCTAAAGGTGAATGTAGGGAAGAGTAAAGTGATGGTCTTCGAGAGAAGTGAAGCCATTGAATGTACAGTGAGATTGGATGGGGAGGATATGGAGAATGTGAGTGCATTTAAGTACTTGGGCAGTGTGATGAGTAAGGATGGAAGTCTGGAGGGTGAAGTGCTTGAAAGGGTGCAGCAGGGAAGGAAGTTTGCTGGTTCCTTGAAAGCAGTGATAAGAAACAGAGAAGTGAGCATGGAAGTGAAAAAGTTATGTATTGTGATTCCAACTCTAACATATGGAAGTGAAGCTTGGACCCTGTTGGAAGGACAAAAGTCAAGAGTGAGAGCAGTGGAAATGAGTTATTTGAGAGGAGCATGTGGAGTCACATGGAGAGACAAACTAACAAATGAGGAAGTGAAGGAGCATTGTGGTGTGGTTGTGGACGTGATAGGAAGCGTTAGGAGAAACACGTTAAGGTGGTTTGGGCATGTGGAGAGGATGGAGAGTGAAAGACTGACGAGGAGAGTGTATGTGAGTGAGGTGGAGGGGGCGAGAGGGAGGGGGAGGCCGAGGATGAGATGGGACAGAGCGACGTGGAGGCGATTTGTTTGTGGCCACCCCGTACGGGATTGAGGCGTCTGGCAATAGATAGATAGATAGATACTGTACTGTACAGTATTTACAATCTCCTTTCTAGAGATTCTGTCTCTTATTTCTCTCTAGAGATTCTGTTTCTTATTTCTCTCTAGAGATTCTGTTTCTTATTTCTCTCTAGAGATTGTGTTTCATATTTCTCTCTAGAGATTCTGTTTCTTATTTCTTTTTCATCTTTACCAGTGATTACTATAGATTTGTTGATAGCCCATTCCTTTATCAGCTTTGGGCTGTTTCCTATGACTTCTTTCACTTTCTTTCTTATAGTTTTTGCTTTGACCTTGTTTTCTAACTTGCTTCACTTTTATGACCTCCACATACTGTATGTACTTTGTACTTCATCTGTTCAGTTTCTCATGATTTCATTTCCCAGAGTTATCTTCCCTTCAATATCACTGCTTTGTTCAATCAGACTACCTGCTTGCCTAATTTTATTTGTATCATTTTTTAACTCCTCCCAAAACCTCTCATGGCTGACCACTGTACCTTCCATTTTGCTCATTTTCCTTCTTAGAGAGTTTACCTCACCTGACAAGTAATCTGTCATTTTGTCTTTTCTATTTATTTCCTTTAATAATTCCTCATTTTCTTCCTTCTGTAGGTGTATTTCCTTTCTGATTGCCTCTGTTTCCATTTGAAAAGTTTTTTCAGTGTACTGTATTCACTATTCACCTTCTTCATTGATTTATTAAATGTTTCCATTTCAACCAGTTCTCCATATTCATCATTCTGTTTTCTACTTTCATCCCTTCTCTTACTAAGATTCACTTCTGGAAAGTATGCCATCTTACAGAAAGATAATTACCACCTACAATGTGGCATCTTCCTGCTACCCATCCGAGGTATGACAACACCCTCTCGCATACGTTCTGCCGCCAGCGAATTCCGTGGAGCTCTGATTTTTTAAATGTGTACTTTCTTGACTTCACTTTTTTGCTTATACATGCTCTACAATTTTAAATAATCTCTTAATTAAGCCTAACACCAAGCTTGAATCATTATAGATATACATAGGTATGACGAGTAGCCGAATGCAGCAAGTACATGTCCGTCCTCTCTCGCTGTGTATTTATTTACCTAATTGTATTTACCTAATTGTGATATACCGGAAATGTGCTACGCTCGTGGGGTCCCTTCTCTTTTTCTCATTGTCAAGTTTTGCTTTAAACTCGTTTAAGTGTTTAGACTGAACGATCTCTTTGTCCAGTCTGTTCCACAGGTCTGTGCATCTATACAGAAAACTATATTTCTTGATGTCCTTCAAGCAGCGTGGCTACTTCAGTTTCAGTCCATGTCCTCTTGTTGCTCTCTTATCCCATACAAACAGATCTTCTCTATCAATTTTATCTACTCCCATCATGGCCCTGAACACTGCAATCATGTCACCCCCCTCTCTCTCTCCTTTCCTCTAAGGATGGCAAATCCATCCTTTCTAGCCTCTCACTGTATGACAGATCTGCCAGACTGGGGACCATCTTAGTTGCTGTTCTTTGTATTCTCTCAATCTTGTTTATATCTTTCTTTTTGTGTGGGGACCACACTACTGCTGCATATTCTTACCTGGGGCAGATCATGGTCACTATCAATTTTTTCATCTCTTCATTCATGTAATGAAATGCCACTCTTATGTTGGTCAGGAGTTTATATGTCTCTCTGATTATCTTGTTAATATGTTTTTCAGGTGACAGACTGTCCTGGACCAGCACTCCTAAATCTTTCTCTTCTCTCGCTTTTGTGATTGGTTCATTACCCATCATATAAATCAGTGATGGTCTCTTGGTGCTTTTACCCATTTCCAATATTTTACATTTTTTTGCGTTGAATTTCATTTCCCACATCCGGCTCCAGTCATGTATCCTATCCAGATCCTCCTGCAGCATTTTACAGTCCCCTTCAACCTCTACCTTCCTCAAGATCTTTGCATCATCAGCAAACAGACTTGCATAACTGTTCACTCCATCTACCCTATCATTTACGTAAATTAGGAACATTACTGACGCCAACACCGAGCCCTGTGGGACACCACTTGTTACTTCTCTCCATCCAGATGTCCTGTCTTTTATTATTGTCCTCATTTGTCTGTCTCTCAAAAAGTCTCTCATCCATTCCAAGAGGTTACCCTTCAGTACTCCAATATGCTCTAATTTCCACATTAGTCTCTTATGGGGTACCTTGTCAAAGGCCTTCTCCAAATCTAAATACACACATTCCACCCAACCATCTCTCTCCTGTAGCACGTTGATCGCTCTTGAGTAAAAGCTCAACAAGTTGGAAACACATGACCTTCCATTTCTGAATCCAAATTGACTCTCAGTCAAAATATTCATCTCTTCCAGATATTTTATCCACCTATCTTTCAGAACCTTCTCTCTTCCAGATATTTTATCCACCTATCTTTCAGAACCTTCTTGCACAATTTTGCAACCATGCTTGTTAGGGACACTGGTCTATAGTTCAGGGGTTCTTCCTTGTTTCCTCCCTTGTAAATTGGTACCACATTGTGTGTGTGTGTGTGTGTGTGTGTTTGTGTGTGTGTGTGTGTGTGTGTGTGTGTGTGTGTGTGTGTGTGTTTGTGTGTGTGTGTGTGTGTGTGTGTGTGTGTGTGTGTGTGTGTGTGTGTGTGTACATGCATGCATGCATGTGTTTGTTTGTTTACATGTTTGCTTTATAAAGTATTAGTATTAGACCTTTTTTGATGCATGGTGGTTTAATGGGATAAAATTCTCCAGCTGGATTGGGCTGGTGAGACTTTACATTGGAGGGATGGTTGGGGTTTATTGCTCATATAATGACAGTCAGGGTTAGTAAGGCTGCTTACTCTCCACTTTGAATGTTAGGACTGAGTAGCCTAGACCTGGTTCTCTGTGCTCTTGATGGGGCAAAAAAGGATTGGAGGATAGACTGATAGATAGATGGATCTTTAATGTGTAGGAAGAAGGTGGTAGATACTGACAAATGCAGTGCAGTATAAGATATTTATGAAGTGGCACAGTACAGTATCAGATTTTTGTGGAGTGCATGAGAAGGGTTTGGCACCCCATCTTTAACTTATGTTGATGGACTGAGTCTGTGTGATAGGTAATTCTGAACCTGTGCATGAAGATATGCCTTTGAAGTGGAGCCAGGATTCCAGGGGCATTAATGATGATTGAATGAGTTTGTGGGATATTTCATTGTTCATGCTGTTGGTTAGTTTTCCCACTCATTATTTTCCCTCGCTTTCTGGATAATGGTGATGATGATGATAATGCTACATGTTTTTCAGTATGCTCTTCATGTGTACAACAACCTGGTGGCTGTTGGCCGCAAGTACCAGATGCGTCATGCTGGCTACTATGCCATGCGCTCCCTCAGGATTGAGAAGTTCTATGCTTTTTGGGGCCAGGACCTCGACTCCACCACTACCCCTCTTGAATGTGGTCGTGGATTCAGAGTTAAGCTTGGGGTGGGTATTGCACAGGTACAAGTTGAATTGGTGCTGGATAGGAACACCTATACAGTAAGACCTCACTATATCGGATTAATTGGGGCTCAGGCCAGTCCAAAATATGCGATTTTCCGATAAAAGCGACATCCGGACTTACCCCTTCTAATCTGGACTTTTTCCGATATATCAGACATTAGTCCGGATTGCATCGGTAGTTTTCACCACCATTGCAGTATTGTACTGTGTTATACCTTCACTACATTAATCAAATGGTATAATAATACTGTACTGTGCACTGAAAAACATGTCTTTTACTTGTCTTATTGTGGTGAACATAGCTGAAGTTGTCAGGCAGTCCGGACTGCTTTCTGGCTATATCGGACTTTTTCCGATATATAGGAGTTTAGTCTGGTAGCTCCTCGAGTCCGATAAAAGCGAATTCCAGTCTACTGAAGTCCGTTATATTGAGGTTTTACTGTATTTCCGTATTAGTGAGTACATTACGGGGGAAAGTGTTAATCCCTTCAGCATGAGGATACCAATTTTTATTTTTTGCTAGTTGGTGTTAAGGGACTGAATGGGGAGGCTGCCAGAGATTGAGCAGTGTGGAGAGCTGCCATTAGGTGACCAAGGCCAACACATGCAGGCATGTTGGAGCCTTTATAAATGATACGACATGGGTAGATAGTCATCACTCTTAGGTGGAAAACATTCAGCCACAAATACATAGTCAGTCCAAACTGAGACTTGCATTGTTCCGTATCTTATTACATATATCAAGGTTGCTGGTTCGTTGAAAGCAGTGATAAGGAACAGGGAGGTGAGCGTGGAAGTGAAAAAGTTGTTATATGACAGTATTGTGATACCAACTCTAACATATGGAAGTGAAGCTTGGACCCTGTTGGAAGGACAGAAGTCGAGAGTGAGAACAGTGGAAATGAGTTATTTGAGAGGAGCATGTGGAGTCACATGGAGAGACAGACTAACAAATGAGGAAGTGAAGGAGCGTTGTGGTGTGGTTGAGGACGTGATGGGAAGCATTAGGAGAAACACGTTAAGGTGGTTTGGGCATGTGGAGAGGATGGAGAGTGAAAGACTGACGTGGAGAGTGTATGTGAGTGAGGTGGAGGGGGCGAGAGGGAGGGGGGAGGTCGAGGATGAGATGGAGGGATGGAGTGGAGAGGTATATGAGAGAGGGGGGTGTGAGTTGGGAGCGTGGTAGTGAAATGGCAGGGGACAGAGTGACATGGAGGCGATTTGTTTGTGGCCACCCCGTGCGGGATTGAGGCGTCTGGCAATAGATAGATATGTTAGTGTGTGTGCGCACGCACACACCTGCTAAGTCACGAGTGATGACGTCATCGGAAGGTTCCTGTGGTATGCAACCGGGAACCTTGGCAGTTCACGTTGTGAGGCCGGTGAGTGTGGTTTGCCTAGTCCCTACAGATAGATAGACATGTCTTTTTTTCTTTTTTTTTTCCCCAGCAGCTTCCAGCAGCTTCTGGGAAGTAATTATCTGGTTTTGGCACTTGGTTTAGCTTCCACTCCATGGGAAACATCAGCTGTATCATGGCCAGAGTCAGTATGAGAATTCCTTAAGAGGAAGCATGGTGTTATTTTTATGCAGTGTATGTATGTACCCTATCTGCTGCTGATTTTTATTCTGTCAAGGACAGACTTTTCAAACTGTACAGGCTAAATACTGCATTAATAAATCCCTTCAGTACTAGAGGCCTTGCCTAAATTAAATAAAATTTTATGTTAGCATCAAGGTTAAAAGTAAAAAGGATATCACCTGAATTCAAAAATTTGCGTATCTCATTTGATAAAAGAAGGTAAACAGTGAAATACTACTATGGCTTGTTAACCTTAACTTTATCCAGATTTTTGTCCTTTGAAGTTTGTTTTACATAGTGTACTGAAAGAAAGAGAATGCTGTGGCTCAGTATCCTTTCAATAGCACTTCTGCCATCACCATACTCTAGTGGTACTCTTTTGCTACAACTTAGCATTTGGGGTGGAGAGATGGCAATTTTAGGCCAGATTAGAGGAAAAAGAGTATACAAAGTGTGAATTAACACAGGACATTGAAAACTCGGTTGCCATCTGCCATAACTTTGTCATTGCTCATAAAGTATAATGGTCAAGTTTGTGTCTTTTTTTACTTGGTTACTTGGGTACTGCCCAGATGTACCTTCCTGTGGCACTTATAACCAGGTGATTCCATTGCTTGATTTTACAAATTTCCCTGAACTCCCTCCCCATGCTCTGTAAGGTGGATAGTCAACTGAGAAGTGCAACTTCAGCCTGCAGTCCACCAGGTTCACAAACTTGAGCTTGTCACACACATGAGCCTGGGATCACAACAACAACTGACAGCAACAACAACAACAGCAGCAGCTTTTTTTTTTGGGGGGGGAGGTGTAGAGAGGGGAGTGGTAGGTGGGGGCATTCACCATCCACTCACTTGATGCAGTGCTGCTCTCAGGTGCCTGCCCTTTCCTCTCCTCCTTCCTCCTTTCCATTCTTCCTTTTCCGTCTTTCTTTCATACATTCTTTCCTCGTCCGTTTGTCTACGGGTGACTCAACAGCGAGTGACGAGCTAAATGGTTTCCTCTGCACCAGGAAACCATTTACTACGCTGGGTGGTAACCACATAGCCAAATCATGGTGCCTGGTGGTTTAATGGGTGATTAAGGTGCCCCTGTCAGATTGAGCCAGTACAGGTTTATATCCAAGGGGTAGTTGGGGTTTATAACTCATGTAATACCACTCACGGATGAGTGAGACTGGTCACTCTCATCTTAAATGTCAGGACCAACTTGCCTAGCCCCGTGCTCCTGCGCTCTTCATGGGGCAACCGTGGACTAGTTGATGAATGAATGAATGTTTAGAGAGGATGGGGGAGAGCAGTCCTCATTTCTCTCCTTTTCTCACTCACAATGGTTAGCTCTTAATAGTTTCCCCCCCACCCACCCAAGCAGATAAACTTTTTGCAGGCTAGTAGGCTCCTGTTATCAATATGTACTTCCTATGTACTCCAAAGTATTTAATGATTTTCCTTGCCTTGGTACAGAAAGGCATCCACTTCATTGGTCGTGAGGCCCTGGAGCAGCAGAAGGCAGATGGTGTAAAGCGTCTATATGTCCAGCTTCAACTTCAGGACCATAACCCGGAGGTGGACCCTTGGGCCTGGGGAGGCGAGCCCATATACCGTAATGGCATGTTTGTTGGGGTCACTACAACCACAGGGTATGGATTCACACTCAATAATCTGGTGAGTTGGAGCTGTTTGGTTATGTAGTTGGTTTATTTTCATGAGATGGAACTGGGACATTCCTACAATTTGAATACTGAGTTGCATGAAATTCAATGATCATTGGTTATGAGGTGGGAGTGAGTCTTCTTGGTTATTAGTCAAATCATCCCTCCAGTTTGAAATGACCAGCGACTGAGCTGAAAGGGGTTACGAGTCTTTTTCAGATTAACCCCTCCGTGGCCGCTGACGTCTAATGACGTTTTACCGTAGTGTGGCTGCCACTGTCATTCTGGCACAGCTTATAAAAAACAACAAAAATTTTTGCGAAGTGAACGAACGTTTTGAACATCTTGAGGCTGACCTACACTGCACTCCCATACACCTCATCAATCAGTTCAGAGCCTGCTGCCATGATGAGTGGATTTTCAATTTTTTCACTCGTGGCCATGCCTAAACATGCAAAACTACACCCATTATCTCTACCCAGATGAAAATATCATCTTTCTCCTGTGTGAAACACACACAACCACCCTATTTATGATTATGAATAAATACAGGCATAAACAAAAAAGACATTATAATGAGAGAAAAATACATTTTTGTTTTGGTATCTTTACCTATTTGCTCTGGTTTGTTGTACTGGTTTGGATTATTCAATGCAGTGCGACTTGTAGAAGACTGTGAAAACTTTTGGGAAGTGAACGAACATCTCGGACATGAGACTGACCTTCATTTCACACTCTCACGCCTCATTTGTCAGTTCACCACCTACTGCCATGACAAGTGTATGTATGTTTTTTTCGCTCATGGCCATGTGTAAACACGCATAATTGCCCCAATATCTCGATCCATACAGAAAATATAATTTTTCTCCTCCCTTGCGAAACATACACAACCGCCCTGTTTATGATTATAAATAAATACAGGCATAAACAAAGAAAGACATGAAAATAAAAGAAAAATACATTTTTGTTTGGTATCTTTACCTATTTGCTTAGGTTTGTTGTACTGTTTTGGATTATTTTACATATTCTTTGCTTTTTACAAGCATAACAGGAGAGTTTTCCTTGTTCACGTTGTGTTTTCATGGGTGGAAAGCCCTCCCTTCCCTTCCTGCTAATCAGCCCGTGCAAGGTGCGAATGGCAGGTCGTCCTGCTTCTCATCCCTCACTGTCCAGCTTGTACACTCAAGGGATGATGTTTATCTCATTTATGTCTGAAAATAGAAATTCTTGCCTCCCTTTTCCAACAATCTCCACCACGCAGACTACAAAAATAAGTCAATACTACCACAAATATAATAAACACTGAATAATGCAAAATAAATTCATAATTTTTAAAATTCAAATCTTGCATATTATGTACTGAAAAACTTCAGAATACACATACCTAGTTATTTTACACCATTTCAGCACCACTGACAATGCTTTTTGGTATTAAAAAAAAAAAAAATGCATCACTGCAATACCTGCGTGTGACTGGTATCAGCTGCCTAAATTTGCACAACTTCTGTGTTCAGTTGTACACCACAGGATGGGTCTAGGAAGCTGTAATTTGCACTGCCAAGTGCTTCGGAACTTCCTCTTCAATATGGCAAGAAAAAAAAAATTGATTTTTGAAACTTTGAAAAATGGCTGCGGGGTCGACATGTGGGGCCCGACAAATATCACATGGTCGGCCACGGAGGGGTTAAAGGTAGCTGATAGGTAATGCGTAGCACCCGTCTTTCAACAAACTCTCATCCCTTTTCTGTCCAACTCTCTAATGCAAGAGGAAACTGTTACTTCCAGTCCTTCATTTATGCAACAGGTCAACCCTGGAACTGTCTCCGTTTGTCTGTATTTCCTACTTCCTGTAATCTCCAGTCTTTCAAATGCGGTGTGTCCAGGCATCAAAAAATGAATGTTTTTTAATTTTTTTTTTTTTTTTTTTTTCAGGAATGGTGTGTGCCCCCCCCTTTTTTTTTTTTTTTTAATGAAAGGAGGAAGGAACCAAAGGCCAGGAGCCCACAAACCATTCCTTCCAAGAAAAAAAAACAAAAACAATACAAAAAGAGCCAAATTCAAAATCCATTCTTTTCGAGATGCCTGGACACACTGCGTTTGAAAGACTGGAGATCATGGGAAGTAGGAAATACAGACAGAGGGAGACATTTCCAGAGTTGACATGTTGCATAAATGAGGGACTGGGAGTAACGATTAATTCTTGCATTAGAGAGTTGGACAGAAAAGGGATGAGAGGTTGTTGCTAGATGGGTGCGGATGCAAGCAGACAGTTCAGAGGAGCAGTGACCATTGAAGTAGCAATTGAAAAGGGATAAAGATGCAACAGTGCTGCGAAGAGACAGAAGTTGAAGGGAGCCAGTAAGAGGAGGAGAGTTAATGAGATGAAAAGCCTTTGACTCCACCCTGTTGAGAAGAGCTGTATGTGGGGAGCCTCCCCACACATGAGAGTTGTACTCCACGCAAAGGTGAATAAAACCCATGTATAAGGTCAACAACTGTGCAGATGTAAGGAAGGTATGGAGTTATCTTAGTACACCTAATCTCTTGGAAGCAGATTTTACAAGGGATGTAATTCCAAAGAAAGGAAGTTTCTCTGACCCCTCTGATGAGAGACCAATAGCTGTCACATCTTCTCTTGGTAAAGTATTCGAAATTTTAATCAATAAGCACATAATTAACCACTTAACTGTGGGCCGTCACTTTTGTGACGCTCGGTGGCAATGGCTCAAGCCGTGGGCCGTCAGTTGGGTGCTTCTGTGTTGTTTTTAATTAGCTGGGGCTTTCAAGATATAAATATATATAAGAAATTTTGGGAGAAGCCTGAGTGATATTTATATTCACCTAGACAAACCCAATTTAGTATTTAAGACCTCACTATAACGGACTAAATGGGGCCCTAACCATTCCGAAAAATGCGAAATTCCTATAAAAGTGACATCTGGACCTTCCCCTGCTAATCTGGACTTTTTCCGATATATCAGACATTAGTCAGGATTGCACCACTGGTTTTTAAACTGTTTTCACTACCATTGCAGTACTGTCCAATGTTATACCTTCACTACATTAATCAGATGGTATAATAATACTGTACTTGACACTGATAAAACATGTCTTTTATTTACCTTATTGTGGTGAACATAGCTGAAGTGGTCAGGCAGTCCGGACTGCTTCTGGCTTTATCGGACTTTTTCCGATATACAGTATAGTAATTTAGTCCGGTAGCTCCTCGAGTCCGATAAAAGCGAATTCCGGCCTATTGAAGTCCGTTATATCGAGGTTTTACTGTATTGTCAATATTTCCAACGACTTATTTCATAGCATATACATTAGCAGCTGATTTTGAACCCTTTTATACCCAGATACGTACCTAATTCAGTTCAACGTCGTCCTTGAAGTCATAATCATGTCGTCATCGCGTCCCTCCATTTCTGCCGCTTTGGTGGCCATTTTAAAATGCCTTGTGACTTTTACCCAAAAAAACATCGTATGGGAAATGGTAAATGACTAGATATATATAAGTGTAATAAAGTAATAGGAATGTAAAGTGTGAATGTAGCGTGGAAGCATACATTCCTTTCTCATATCCTTTGTCTAATGCAAAAAACCCTTGGTTTAATCACACTTGTTCTGTTGCTGTCTGCAACAAGGAGAGGGCCTACAAAAGGTACCAGAGCCAGCCCACCCCTGAATCACATCTTTCTTATGTTTCTGCCCAGAATCGTGCTAAGTCTGTTCTTCGTTCTCCTAAAAATAATTTCATCTGCACTAAATGTTCCCAACTCTCCAACTCAAATTCTTCTCGCTCATTCTGGCACCTTGCCAAAAACCTTTCTAACAACTTTACCTCATCATCCTTCCCTCCTCTTTTCTACTCTGATGGCTCTGTAGCTATTTCTTCTACTGATAAAGCCGATCTCTTTCCTCCAACTTTCTCCTCCAATTCCACCTTAGATGATTCCGGTGCTGTTCCTCCATCACTTCCCTCCTTTGACTTCCTTATGGCTGCCATTAAAATTTCTTCAGCTGATGTATTTTCAGCCATCACTGGCCTCAATACTAACAAGGCATATGGTCCTGATGGGGTTCCTCCTGTTGTCCTCAAGAACTGTGCTTCTGTGCTTACACCCTGCCTAGGTAAACTCTTTCGCCTTTGTCTATCAACTTGTACCTTTCCTTCTTGCTGGAAGTTTGCTCTCATTCAGCCAGTCCCAAAGAAGGGTGACCATTCCAAACCCTCTAACTATTGTCCAATTGCTTTAATATCCTGTGTTTCAAAAGTGATTGAGTCTATTCTTATCAGAAAAATTTTAAAGCATCTATCCTATTACAACCTTCTTTCTGATCATCAGTATGGGTTCCGTCAGGGACGCTCCACTGGCGATCTTCTCACCTACCTTTCAGACTCCTGGTCATCCTCCTTTCGGGACTTTGGCGAAAGCCTTGCCATTGCACTTGACATCTCAAAGGCTTTCGATCGAGTCTGGCATAAATCTTTAATTTCTAAACTGCCCTCTTACAGTTTCTATCCTTCTATCTGTGCCTTCATCTCTAGCTTCCTTTCTGGTCATTCTGTAGCCGCTGTTGTAGACAGCCACCGTTCTTCTCCTAGATCTATCAACAGTGGTGTTCCTCAGGGCTGTGTCCTATCACCAACTCTCTTCCTTTTATTCATCAATAGCCTTCTAAGCTGTACATCTAACCCTATCCACTCATATGCTGATGATTCCACCCTTCACCTTTCCATTCGGTTCCCTCAACGCCCATCTCAGCAGTTATTTCAACAAACAAGGGATGAGGCTATGGCACACCTAATGTCTGATTTGGCTTGTATCTCTGACTGGGATAAAAATAATCTTGTTGTTTTTAATGCATCAAAGACTCAGTTCTTGCACCTATCAACCCTGCAAAACCTTCCACAGGAGTACCCGCCGATGTTTAATAATGTCCAGCTCGTTCCTACATCATCCTTGAACATGCTTGGGGTTTCATTCACTCGGGATTTATCTTGGAAAGAACATATTACATCTCTTGTGAAATCTGCTTCCAAGAGATTAGGTGTGCTAAGCCGACTCTGAACCTTCTTTACCCCTACACAGATGTTGACTTTATACACGTGTTTTATTCACCCCTGTTTGGAATACAACTCTCATGTCTGGGGAGGATCCCCACATACAGCCCTTCTCAGTAGGGTGGAGTCAAAGGCTTTTTGTCTCATTAACTCTCCTCTTCTTACTGGCTCCCTTCAAGCTTTGTCTCTTCGCCGCACTGTTGCATCTTTATCTCTCTTCTATCACTACTTCAATGGCCACTGTTCCTCTGAACTGTCTGCTTGCATCCCTCCACCTTTACGACGGGCACGTAGTACCCGTCTAGCAACAACCTCTCATCCTTTTTCTGTCCAACTCTCTAATGCAAGAGTTAACTGTTACTCCCAGTCCTTCATTTATGCAACTGGCCAACTTTGGAACTGTCTTCCTCTGTCTGTATTTCCTACTTCCTATAATCTCCAGTCTTTCAAACGTAGTGTGTCCAGGCATCTCGAAATGAACAGATCTTGAATTTAGCTCGATTTTGTGTTGTTTTTGTTTATTCTTGGAAGGAACAGCTTGTGGGCCCATGGCCTTTGGTTCCTTCTTCCTTGCATAAAAAAAAAATTACCGAATACTAGCTGCGAACTAGCTCAATTGGGAGGCTCTCATTTTCAATTGCTTTCACAGTGTTTTTTTGTGGGAGTATAGATACTTGTAAATAATTGAATAGTGTTTGTAGTGATAATATTAGACATTGGTATTCATATTACGGGCTTTGGGGCAGTTTAAATTGGAGACTTCATTACCCAACTTCAGAATTCTCCACAAGTCCTACAGTAGTTGATGAGTGCTAAAAAAACATCCCAGGAGAAAGCAGAAGGTATGTGCCATATGCATATATAATTATAATATTCTAAGACAAATAACTGTCTATCTATCTATCTATCTATTGCCAGATGCCACAATCCCGCAAGGGGTGGCCATTTGACTCTGAGTTATTTGTTTTACAGGGAGGGGCACTAACCCTCCACCAACCCACTTGTTGACACGTAGGGAGCACGTATGGTTTGGTTATATGGTTACCACCCAGCATTGTAAATGGTTTCTTGGTTTACAGGAAACCATTTGACTTGTCACTCAATGTAAAGCCACCTGTAAAGGAAAGAAAAGCAATAAGAAGTGACAGGAAAGATGGGAGAAATAGGAAGAGAGGAGGGCAGGCTCAGAAAGAGAATGATAAAGGCTAAGGAAGAAGTAGGCAGGACTACATCAAGTGAGTGGATGACCGATTTTTGGCAAATATTTAAAAAAAGTCAGTCAGAGTGTGAATTACCCCCGACGGGAAGTGCCAGGACTGCCTCCCACAACCCCACGGTTTAGGGGTTAAACACCTCGAATCCAACAACTTAATTTGCGATGAACAATATGGTTTTCGCCACGAAAGATCCACCATTGACATATAACATTCATCAATCAATCAACCTACATGGAGAAACTTATGCAGTAGCCCTTGATATTTCCAAGGCTTTCAACAGAGTATGGCATCATTCCCTGCTGTCCAGACTCCCTTGCAATAGACTAATGTCTTTTGTTCCTCTGCTTGCCTCATATCTTAGCGACAGAAAAATAAGATTAAAAGTAGATGATGTATATTCCAATTTCCACTCAGTTAACGCCGGCGTGCCATTGGGGTCAGTTCTGGCACCAACCCTGTCCCTGGTTCATATTAATGATCTCTTATCAGTCACCCACAATCCCATACATTCATATGCAGATGACTCAACACTTCAGTTTATTCACACTCAGACACCCATTAACAAAGTCAGATATCTCTAATTCTCAACTCAGCACAGCTGTCTCCAAAAATCAAGCCTTATCTATGATCAGTGAATGGGGACAAAACAACCTTGTCTCATTTAATGCTAGTAAAACCAAATATATACAATGTACTAATAGACAGATATTGCCTGATTCATATATTACCTTCAGTGCTACTAATATTCCCCTCTCCAAAAGTAGTGAAATTCTCGGCATCTCTCTTAACAGTGCCCTCAGCTGGACCCCTCATGTCAGATCACTTGCTAAAACCACCTCAAAGAAACTTGGATTATTATACAGAGTTCGTAACTTCTTCACCGACGAGCAGATAGCTATAATTTACAAAAGTCATGTGTGCTCTCAGCTTGAATATTGCTCACCCTTGTGGAATGGATGTGGAGAGGTTGCATTAAAATAACTAGACAAAATTCAGAAAAAAGCTGTTGAAGTTATTAATAACCCTGCTCTTACTAATAAATTACCTCCCCTATGAGTAAGAAGGAATGTTGCCTCCCCTATGAGTAAGAAGGAATGTTGCCTCCCTTGCATTATTTTACAGATATTTTTATGGCAAATGCTCAGACGAAGTTGCGTCCATTGTGCCACCTCTCCATGCCTTCCCTCGTGCTATACGGGCATCAGGCAGCGCTCATGACTGGAATGTCACACTGCCATATTGCAGAACTTCCGCCTATCAGAATTCTCTTAATCCCCAAACTGCATCTCTCTGGAACTCGCTTCCTCAGAGTTGTTTCCCTCCAAACTTCAATCAACGGCTGTTCAAGTCCAACTGTTACAGATATTTCATGAATGGAGGACACCAGTAATATGGTGTATGGATTTTTTTTTTTTAATTCATTTCCTCTGTTCTGTTATTTAAAAAAAATATATATATATACAGTAATCCCACCAATATCCGTTGTAATAGAGCCAAAGGCATGCCCGAATATTGGTTTTGTCCGGATATTGGTCCTGAAGCTCCAGCACTGGTTTTTCATGACCCTAACCTAACCTAACCCAAATCAGAAAACTACCTTCCTACCTCCCTAGTGGACATGTATAGCACTTATTTAGGTCCCTTTTCACATAAATAATTCACACATGCATGAATTTATTGAATTTTAAGCAAAAAATGATAATTTAGAGGTGAGTGAGTCATAGGAGCTCAGAACTTGCCAGCATAGTATAAGTAAGTATCGGACATGGAAATCATCATTTCTCACATTTTATGCACTAAATTATTGGATACAAAGCATCAAATACAGTAAATGATGTTAATTGCTACCAGAAAAATGGTTAGGTTAGGTTAGGTTTGGTTTGGTTAGGTTAGGTTAGGTTAGGTTAGGTTAGGTTAGGTTAGGTTAGGTTATGACCAGACATGAAATTCACTGCTTCAACCTTTTTCATAGCTGGTGCACTTAATAACCATGCATGAAAGAATTAAATTAAAAGCAGGAAATTATGATTAACACAATGTTAGGTTAGGTTAGGTTAGGACCGGACATGAAATTCACTGCTTCAACCTTTTTTCTAGCTGTTTTACTTAAGAACCATGCATGGAAAAATTAAATAGCAAGCAGGAAATTATGATTAACATTTAGGGTAATTTTTTAACACATGTACAGCATGATGAAACAGGTTAGGCATGAAAATCTTTATGGTAACCATAGGTTAGGTTAGGTTAGGACCGGACATGAAATTAACTGCTTCAACCTTTTTTCTAGCTGTTTTACTTAAGAACCATGCATGGA
>JAGKTI010003875.1:0-13014 GCA_018397915.1 Birgus latro | reverse complement strand
GGAGATAAGTAAACAGCACAGATATATTTAGTCAGAGAATGACAGGAAAGCCGAAGCCAGAGAGCAGAGAATTCAGAAGAATCAAGTTCAGGAACACGAGAGCAAGATAGATCGTTGCGTACGTATACGCAACAGCCACCTTTGGCTTTGAAACGAGAATAGAGAAAGTAGGAGGATACAGAAAAGGGTTTGCTGTCAGTTGCCTCAGACAGCTGAGTCTCAGTGAGAAAGAGAAGGTGAGGTTTAGAGGAGAAGAGGTGGTGCTCAACAGCGTGAAAGTTAGAGGAAAGGCCGCGAATGTTACAGAAATGAAGAAGGAGTGAGTCAGACAGTGGTTCCAGGCAGCTCTTTGAGTCGTCACCGGGAGAGGGGTGGATGGTGGGGGCATTTATGGTCCCCCCCCCTGGGGACTCCGAGGCATGATTTTTATGCGCCATTTACACCTCTCTCTCTCTCATATACCTCTCTACTCCATCTCATCCTTTGTCTCCCTTTCCCTCTCCCCCCTTCTCACATACACTCTCCGAGTTAGGGAAGTTTTAGGTATTTACGTCCAGAATTTAATATGAACTAGACACATATACTGTATTTCCAAGACTGTGATAGGCAAAAAACTGCTTAGAGACCAAAATTGTGGATACATACTGAAGTCACACCATTGCTGGTTGGGTCCCAGTATAATATTTTACCTTTTGTTTTGAATGGTCATCCTCATGAGTTGTTTGTGTATCTACTAGTTATCTTGCACATTTTTTTTTTGGTAGGTGGGGGCGCTTACCATCCACTCACTCGATGTAGTGCTGCTCTCAGGTGTCTGCCCTTTCCTCTCCTCCAGCCTTCTTTTCTTCATTCTTTCCTTGTCCTTCTGCCTGCGGGTGACTTTACACTCCCTCTTTTGTCTTTCTTTCCTTCATTGTTTCCTCGTCCTTCTGCCTGTGGGTGACTCTACACTGAGTGACAAGCCAAATGGTTTCCTGTACACCAGGAAACCATTTACTGTGGTGGGTGGTAACCATATAACCAAATTTTGGTGCCTGGTGGTTTAGTGGGTAATTACGGCGCTCCAGTCAGATTGACCCGGTGAAGGTTTATATCCAAGGGATGGTTGGGGTTTATTGCTTATGTAATGCCACTCAGGGATAAATGAGGCTGGTCACTCTCATCTTAAATGTCAGGACCAATTTGTCTAGCCCCGGGATCTTACGCTCCTCTGTGGGGCGACATAGAATTGGATAATGGATGATGGATTTTATACAGAGTATGAACAGAGGAAGGGAAATCATCCATCATCTAATCCTACGTTGCCTCGTTAGAAGCGTAGGTGCCCGGGGCTAGATAGAAAATAATCTTGTATGAATTTTGCTTCATACTGTTCCATTACATGAAAATTAAAATTTCTGTTGGTGTTCCTCATCCACCTAAAATAAAATGGATAACTAACAGCAAATGTATACACCACTGCATACCATACAGTTGAAAAGCAAAAATGAATTCTGTTAATGTTACTTAACAACTGTATGATTTGTTTTATTTATAAAGGCACTAACGTGCTTGCATGTGTCGGCCTTGGGCACTTAACTTTTTCCATACTTAGGGTAGTGGTGTAAAAGTTACTCACTCGTTACTGGATTACACAGGCTGCATTGAACCTAATCTCACCTGCTCGTTACTGGATCACGCAGGCTTCGTCGAACAAAATCACCCCTTGATGGAGAGAAAATCATCGTAAATTAGCGCATAATTTATATCCGATGAACGTTTTTATCAACACCATAAGCAAGCACAGCTATTTGAGATTACATGAATAAAAAATCAGGCAGATAGAGGCATAAATAAAGGCAGGGGAAAAATAACTTAGCAACAACTTTGGCCGTGCAAAACACCGCTCCTGCACTGAGTGCGATCATAAGATAATTTCCTTTTGCGGTACATAAAACCAACCTTAACTGTCCTACAGTAAATGTTTATATACCAAAATGTAGCTAGTGAAATTTCCTAAAACTCTTTCTCAGTAACAATTACCATAACACATATATTTCTATGAGGAAACAAGAAGGAAAGAGAAAAACATTGTAAATTAATGCATTATTTATATTCACCAAACGTTTTTATCCACACCATAGGCAAGTACAACCATTCGAGATTACATGAATTAAAAATCAGGCAGATAGAGGCATAAATAAAGGCAGAGGGAAAAATAAAAAATAATTTAGCAACAACTTTGTCCATGCGAAACACCGCTCCCGCACTGCAACGCGATCGTAAGATAATTTCCTTTTGCGGTTTAAAACCGACCTGAATTGCCCTACAGTAAATGTTTATATACCAAAATGTAGCTAATTAAATTTCCTAAAACTCTTTCTCAGTAACAGTTACCATAATACATAAATTTCTATGAGAAAACATGAAGGAAAGAAAAAATATCGTAAATTAGTGCATAGTTTATACAGTATTTGCCAAACACACCACAAGCAAGTACAACTGATCGAGGTTAGGAGGAAAAAAAAATAATGGAGCTAGAAGCAAAACGAAAGGTGTGAGGATAAAATGTTTAAGAAGTACAGTAAGACCTCACTATAACGGACTAATTGGGGCCAAAGCCAGTCCGAAATATGCGAAATTCCGATAAAAGCGACATCCGGACTTACCCCTGCTAATCCGGACTTTTTCCGATATATCAGACATTAGTCCGGATTGCATCAGTGGTTTTCACCACCATTGCAGTATTGTACTGTGTTATACCTTCACCACATTAATCAAATGGTATAATAATACTGTACTGTGCACTGAAAAACATGTCTTTTACTTGTCTTATTGTGGTGAACATAGCTGAAGTTGTCAGGCAGTCCGGACTGCTTTCTGGCTTTATCGGACTTTTTCTGATATATAGGAGTTTAGTCCGGTAGCTCCTCGAGTCCGATAAAAGCGAATTCTGGTCTACTGAAGTCCGTTATATCGAGGTTTTACTGTACTGCGAGCGCAGAAACAAGGGGGATTCTCCCAGCCCCTGGCCAAGGCCGAGCCGGCCCACATCCTGAGTACTTGCCTACAGTTGGATGCAGCCTGCATCATCCAGTAATGAGAGGGTTAATGGCTGCTTTCCATGCTGCTTGATCTCTGGTAGCCTCCCTATCCAGTCCCTTATCCCTGAGGTCACACTCTGTGGCCTCGTCCCAAGCCTTTTTCGGTCTGCCTCTCATTAGAGCCTTCATGAACAAAATGAAACAAAATAATGTTAATTGAATTCATTTTTGCTTTTCAAATTTATGGTATGCAGTGATGTATAAATTTGCTGTTAGTTATTCATTTTATCTTGGGTGCATGAAGAATAGCAACAGCAGTCTTTCTTTTCATGTAATGGAACAGGAGCACATTTAGAGCTCAAATATGGTCATGTTTGCATGAAGTTTTATGAGCCTTAGTTATCAGGAAGGAATGAGTCTCCTTTTAACTATGCTTCATTTCACCAAGTCTGTCACCATCAGTGATGTCCTCAGTGCCTGTAGTAAATCCTCAGCACTAGGTAAACCTCTGTTACCTTGAGAACCAATATCAAAAGGCAATACAAAAAGGTATATCCAGTACTGAGGACTTTTCTCTGCGCTACAGGTATTGAGGACATCACTGATGGTGCCAGACTTGGTGAAATGGAGTATAGTCAAATTTATCTCATAGTCTGACTACACCTGGCCATAAGCTAAGCTGAAAGGGGTTAAGGATCTTTGTCAGGTTAGAGTATGTGCATTATTGTAAGATGTTATCTTGCAGTACATTTGTCTCAGTTGTGTCTTGGATTTGCTAGAAACAATGTACTGTATGGTATGCAGTGATGTATCAGTTTGCTACAGATATTCATTTTGTCTTAGGTATGTTCAGAACAGTATCCATGATAACTTTTTTTTTTTCCCCAAATATTTATTAGGTGTGTCTTGGATTTGTGAGAAACTATGAAGCTGATGGCAAGATGGGCTATGTGACCCCAGAGTATGTGATGGCAGGGGACTACGAAGTGGATGTGGCAGGCATGCGGTACTCAGCAAGTGTCACCCTTCGTTCTCCTTCCTTGCCTACTAAATTCCCTGAACCTCAAGACAACCGATATCTGGCAACACAAACTTAATTAGTCTGGCCACCAGCAAACTCCAAACAAGGTTCAGTACAGCTATACTCCGTTCACATTAATCATGTTTAAAATTGCCTTATCTTCATCTTAATTGCTGAGGCGTAATGAGATTAACACTATAATATGTTGCCGTTTATGAAGAAATGCCCTGGAGAGGATATAGAACTATAGTATTGTCTAATTCTGACATTGAGCTACAGGAAATTGAATGCAAAAAGATAAAAATCTCATCCAAGTTATTGTGAATGAATTGTAGCATATCCCAACACTGCTATGAAGAATATTTCATACCTGATCTGGAATAACTCTCAGACTTATAAACAGAATCTAAAAACTCACTTATCCTCAGTTTGTTATGTCATTTAAGGTGCTGGCAATCATGGCATACCATTCTTCCCTGTCCTTTGTGATATGAAGGCACTCTGGTGTTGATCATCTTCCATTTATACTGCTTTTTATCCCATCCATACACTTTTATCTCAGTCATAATATTGCTCTTCTTCCCGTCCTTTGTGATATGAAGGCACTCTGGTGTTGATCATCTTCCATTTTTACTGCTTTTTATCCCATCCATACACTTTTATCTCGGTCATGATATTGCTCTACTTCCCTTTTGGTGTGGTAAGTGGGGAAGATACTTCCTCTTTTTTTATCCTTTACCCACACACTTTGGTTAGATCTTAATAGAAATAGTTATTTTTTTCCAACAGATAACTTATTATTGGCCAATAGGCCTGCTGTTGTCTATGTACTGTACTCTTTTTTTGGTCAAGACTAACTTCTTCATATCATCTCTTCTGTGTGTATGTCCCAGAAATCTCAAATGTCTTGCTGTAATTATTATTTTTTCTCTATCCATTCCCATCCTTTCCAGGATCTTATTAGTCATACTCTCAGCCCATGACACTTACAGTACTCTCCTCCAAAACCGCATCTCCACTACCTCTGTCTTCTCCATCTTCTTTCCCTCTCCAGGCCTCACTTCCATACAGCATGCCAGTAATCGACCACACACAAATCTTTATGGCTCGTATTCCACATCCAATAGACAAATGTTTGTTTTTCAAAAGATTGCCTGTTTTGTTGGATGCCCTCTTCACTTCTCCTATTCTAGACCTTATCCCATCTTGGCATTTGTAGTCAGTTAATTTCATTTGACAGAACTTGGCCACTCCTGCGACATGAGTACTAAGTTGTGCTTCCGTGAAATCAGCGAGCCTTAGTTATGAGGTTGGTATGAGTCTCCTTGGTTGCTCGTCAAATCAGACCACTCTGACTACACCCGAGCATCATGTTAAATACATAAATGATATTTCCTCATCAGTCACTGTACTACCCAGATGGTAGAACTTCAGAAACAGCCCACTTGGTACTTCACTTTCTTGTATGTTACATCGCACTTGGTCCCATTGTTTTGAATCTACAGTAATCCCTCGATTATCTGATGAATAGAGCCATTGGTACATCCTGATATGGAGCAGTGCCCTACCAACCTTTACCCTGCATATATATACAGTACCCTCCTAGTTGTGGCAGAGTTCTTTGGTCTTTCAGTTATTTAGACATCAAAACACACATGGGAATATCCACTATAATTCTAGACACAAAGAAAACAATGCATAAACAGCAAAAATCCACAAATAAATTAGTGAAGATGACAAAAGTTGCAAAAAGAATTTTAATTAAGTACAGTACTTACCACCCAGTGAGCGGCACACAGGCATTGTAACCCGCTAGCCTCTAATTGGTGTACAGTAATCCAGTGTGGTCTAGTGGCTAACGTAATCACTAGTGGTGGCAGTATTGATACCAAAATATTGATACTTCCGATACTAACTCTTCATCTGCGAGTGTCAATGCTAATGACTTTCCAATTAACTGAAAATGTATTTCACTGAGAAGTAATGATTTTAAGATTTATTAGTACACTGAATGGCAGTTTTAGTGCTCATGTTCCCCTAAAATAGTGGCCATGTAATTATTTTAATGTGGACTGAGCCCATTGAGTAATTTTGTTAAATTTTTAAGTAGCTCATCGGACCAAAAAGGTATTAATTTTGAAACTGCCTAGCTATCGGTGCTGGTAATCAATGCCACTGATACTGGTCATCATAGTAATCGGTATCATATCTAAATTTAATCACTGGTATTGCTCATCACTAGTAATCACTTAACAAATGTCATAAAACTCCTCCTTCTCCAACTGTCGGAGCTGGACAGAGTGGGGACGTGTAGTAACCGCCACTGAACACAGTGATGCCATGTCTCCACTGGCTGGCCATGACTTTGACCATTCGGTAGAGAGGCACACAGCCATTTCTACTATGCTGGTAGGTTACATTCTTTTACCAGTGTGCAGCTCAGCTTGAGATGGGGGCCAGGCAAATATTGACCATTTGGTAGGAATGCAGACAGCCATTTCTCCTCAGCTGGTAGGCTACATTCTTTTACCAGCGTGTGGGTCGGCTCGAGAAGGGAGCCAGATGACTTTGACCATTCGGTAGTTAGACAGATAGCCATTTCCACTCAGCTTGTGGGTTAGGGTCTGCATTACTTGCATGTGGCCGGTAGCTTCCGAGTGATCCGGGTGTCAGTGGGACTTAAACTGTTCGGTGAGGAGGTGGACGGCCATATTTACTCAGCTTGTGGGTTAGGGTCTTTATTACTCGCACATGGCCAGTAGCGTCTGAGTGATCTGGGCGGTCGGGGGATTTTGACTGTTCAGTGAGGAGGCAGATGGCCAACTTGTACCTTTCCTTCTTGCTGGAAGTTTGCTTTCATTCAGGGTGACCATTCCCAACCCTCCAGCTATTGCCCAATTGCTTTAACATCCTGTGACTCAAATGTTTTTGAGTCCTTTCTTAACAATTTTTTAAAGCTTCTTTCCTATCACAACCTTCTTTCTGATCGTCGGTATGGGTTCCATCAGGGACGCCCCACTGGCAATCTTCTCGCCTACCTTTCAGACTCTTGGTCATCCTCCTTTTGGGACTTTGGCAAAAGCTTTGCCATTGCACTTGACATCTCAAAGGCTTTCAGTTGAATTTGGTATAAATCATTAATTTCCAAACTTCTCTCTTACAGTTTCTATCCTTCTATCTATGCTTTCCTCTCTAGCTTCCTTTCTGGTTTTCTGTAGCTGCTTTTATAGATGGCCACCATTCTTCTAGAGCTATCAACAGTGGTGTTCCTATCACCACCTCTCTTTTTATTCATCAGTGACCATATAATTATGCTGTACGTCTAACCCTATCCACTCATACACTAGTGACCACCCTTCACCTTTCCATTTGCTTCCTGCAGTGTTCATCTCAGCAGTTACTGCAATAAACAAGGGATGAGACTATGGCACACCTATTTTCTGATTTGGCTCGTATTTTTGACTGGGGTACGGTAAAAGTACAGTAAAACCTCGATATAACGGACTTCAGTAGACCGGAATTTGCATTTATTGGAATCAAGGAGCTACCAGACTAAAATCCTGTATATTAGAAACAGGGTTATTATGATTTAAATCATGTGATTTAAATAAATTAAATCAGAGTGAAATTATCATGATTTAAATCAAAATGGATTTTTTTTTGTTTATATAAATGCAGTAAAAATAAAGAAGACAGAGAATATGATGCATGTGTATCGCACAGATGCATCAAGAGTGCTTGGCCTGTACTCTTCCAGTACTGATCTTGATAAAATCAGGCACCAGTGATTGCCTTTAGTTACAAGGGAAATATTAAAAAACAGAGTAAAGAAGGCTCTTTGATAATAACAAAAAATGTGATTATTCTCAGTGTTACCATACGAATGACTACGTTGAATGGGACATATATAGCCACCAGGGGGTCTACCTCTTCCGCTACCCTAACATCGTCGGACCAGACCTGCCCTCTATCTATCTATCTATTGCCAGACGCCTCAATCCCGAACGGGGTGGCCACAAACAAATTGCCTCCATGTCACTCTGTCCCCTGCCATTTCACTCCAATATTCTGTCACATTCCAGCCCCTCGATGGAACAATGAACTTCAACTTTGAGATTGAAATGATAGGAAAGAGGAAGGAGATGTAGGGGAGAGGGAGGGGAAAAGGAGGGCAAGGAGGAGGAAGAGTGGAGAGAAGGAGAGATAGAAGAAGTGAGGAAATGGTGGAGAGATGAGAGTGATGAAGAGGAGATATAAACAGAAAAAGAAGAAAGTCAGAAAGGAAAAATAGAAGTAACTGAGAATTTTAACTGGAGAGAGAGAGAGAGATTATATGATAAAAACTGGGGAAGACGAATAGGAAAGTGAAAGTTTATAGAAAAAGGAGGCTGAAAAGGGAGAAATGAAAGAGAATAAAGAACAGAAAAAGGAAAAGAAATAGAAGAGGGAAAAGAAGTGAAGAAAAAAGGTAGAAAGATGATAATGAAAGAAGTGTAAAAGAAAAAATATGGAATAAAAACAAGAGATATATACCATAAATGAAAAGATAAAAATTTGAGAATACTGTATGATGAAGAGAAGGGAAAAGGAAAGGAGAGAAAGATGTTAAAGAAGAGGATAATGAATGGAGTAGGAATGAAAAAATAAAAATAATTAAAAACATTAAATACAATTGAAATTTGAAAGCATGAAGTAGGAGAAAAGTAGGGAAGAGGAAAAAGAAAAGAAAAATGAAAGGAATAGAAGGAAAAATTTAGAATAAAAGCAGCAGTTTCGTTTTTGTTTTTGTTTTCGTTTTCGTTTTTGAAGGCTCCAACATGCTTGCATGTGTCGGCCTTGGTCACCCAATGGCGGCTCTCCACGCTGCTCGATCTATGGCAGCCTCCCTATTCAGTCCCTTAACCCTTAAGTCACATTTAATGACCTCGTCCCATGTCTTTCTCGGTCTACCCCTCCCAACCCCTCCCCCAATATTAACACTTCTCACCCTCTGTACCCAATTATCATCCCCCATCCTCTCCACATGTCCAAACCACCTCAGCCTACCTCTCCTTATCACAACACCAATACACTCCAGTCCCATCCTACCTCTCAACTCTTCTGTCGTAAACCCAGCCCCCCCCAAGCCTTGCACGCAGGGACGCACTGCACATCCACCTAATCATTGTCATTTCTGTACGTTTAAACCTGCGAATATCCTCTTCCTTTACTACCCAGGTCTCACTACCATACAGCATCACACTCCTAACACATGCTGCATACAAAGACCCCTTAGCACGTAAGGAGAGTCCTCTCAATGTCAGGAGAGGCAACAGCTCCCTGAACTTCTTCCAACCACTTCTCACTCTAGCAACCGAGCTAACTCCAGGCCCACCTCCGGCACATAATATGTCTCCCAGATAACAAAACTCCTCCACACACTCAAGAGACTCACCTGCAAGTTCAACCCTCTCACGCCTAACAATCTCCACCTGCTCTCCCCGACACACCGCACACATGAAATCAGCATTATCTCGCAGTCTACCTCTAATGCCACTACATCTCTTGTGCACCCATCTATCACAAACACTGCACAAGATGGAATTACTTCCCACACCCATGTGGCAAACTGCACATGGCCACTCTCCCTCTCCTCTGATTGTACCGCCACCAACCCTAGATATCATCACTTTTGTTTTATCTGCATTTACCCTTAAGCCCTTGTGCCCCATACCATCTCTCCACTTCTTAAATCTTTCCTCAGCCTCCCCTTCATTCTCAGCAATCAACACCAAATCATCAGCATACAACATCTCCCATTGGAGTCCATCTCTGAAGTCACGTGAGAGGGCTTCAAGCACCATGATAAACAACAAGGGACTCAAAACTGACCCTTGATTCACACCAACATTCACGGGAAACTCATCACTCAAAACTCCATTCACTCCTACCTGGGTGCGAGCACCCACATTCATGGCCATAACCACCCTAACCAGCCACTCTTCCAACCCCAGCTTTCTCATTGCCCACTTCACCACCTCTCTAGGGACTCTGTCAAAGGCCTTTTCCAAATCAACAAAAACAAAATACAATTCCCTTTTCTTGCCAATATATTTTTCCTGAAGTTGTCGAACAATGAATATGGCATCAGTGGTCCCCCTGCCTGGCATAAACCCAAACTGCATCTCATTGATATATGAAGAGAAAACAGGCAAATAAAATCCAGGAGAGAAAGTGCTGGAAGAAAATAAAGCAGCTAGTTTGAATAAAGATTTTATATATTTTAAATATATATATACACGCACACACACACAGTAAACCCTCAATATAATGAACCCCGGTATTGCAAATTTCAGATGTAGCGAACAGCCAAATCACAACTGAACTTTCCCCGGATTTTGCGAACACAGGTCGCTAAATGTGAGGGAAGTTCATGAATAAGCCCACAGTAACAGCAGCATCCCTTACTGGCACATTAAGTGTACTGTAACAGTACTACATTATACTGTATTCTTATCATAGGTATTATATTTATATGTACAACTTCATGAAGTACATGAGGCCCTCAGATGCAAAGGGACGCATACGCCATCTCGAGTGGTATTGGAGTTATGGGTGGCAACAAGTTCCTTCGGCATAGCATTATCTTCCCCAGAAGAGCACGTGTGTCTAAACGCATTGGAACAATGGTAGACAATCCCCTAAAGGTCGACCTAGTTTCCACTTCACTGTGTCACAGCTCGGCTGATGAGGGTAGGTTGGCTGCAGATAGACGCACGTTCCCGTCGACGATGAGCCAATCAGAGCAATGCTTCATGCTGACACACCTCCCGCCTCGACCAATGTTTAACTACTGTTTTGCTCTCAGGCTCCATCTGTTTTCATTTTTGTGCCAGCTGGAGATGCATTGTGATTCTCCCACAATTTTCATTATTTTGCACTTGTAAAAGTGCTTCCTTGCCATTATGGCTGACAACATGATTCTACAGTATCTAGTGGTCATGAGGAAGAAAGTTATCATAATTATCTGTTATCATAGCTAGAGAGAGAGAGAGAGAGAGGAAGGGCTCTAATTGTGAGAGAGAGAGAGAGAGAAGAAAGGGCTCTAATCATGAGAGAGAGAAGAAAGGGCTCTAATCATGAGAGAGAGAGAGAGAGAGAGAGAGAGAGAGAGAGAGAGAGAGAGAGAAATAAAGAAGGCCTGTAATCATATGTGAGAGAGAGAAAGAGAGAAAGGAAGGGCTTTACTCATGTGAGAGAGAGAGAGAGAGAGTAATAAAGAAGGTCTGTAATCATGAGAGAATGAGAGAGCTGTTTGTGGTGAAGGCACATTGTGTCCGATCTAGCCACACTCATGTACACATTTAACAGCGTGCTATGTATTGGCTTTGTAAACAGTAACAGGTGGATTTTACAGCTTAATGTGTACCATGCATCTAGTTTTGCTTAATTACTATTGAGCTAGGAAAATTTTTGCAGTTTTTGTTGCTTTACAGTGCACAAAGACATGGCAGACAGTACCTGACGACCACAAAAACATTAGGGGAGGTTGTTGCGCATGCGCTGAAATTTACCCTGAACCTCATGAAACAAGCACAGTAAAATTCTGAGGGCCACAGCTTTCAAATGAAACAAACTGGGACGTTCTATCTTCATTGGTAATTTTTTTTTAAGTACAAAACTTTAAAGTTGATTTTCTCCTTTTTAAAAAAATAGCATATGCATCCCTCAGCATCTGAGGGCCTCATATATTGTATTTACATGTACAGTTTCATAAACCATTGAATTCTCCTTGAAAAACTTCATAGTTAGTTTAGGTTATGTTTGAACATGTAGGACCGAACAATTCCCCTAATACGGAGAACTGAGTTTGGTAATCCCTTGGAAATATCGAACCTCTAATATATAGCGAACTTTCGGATACAGCAACCCACCCCTTCCCCCAATTAGTTCATTATATTCAGGGTTTACAGTATGTATGTGTATATAGATATTCATTCTTAGATCCTTAGTGGAAAAGTTTCTAGAGAAGGGCAAGAAGTTGTATGTAGCCTTCATGGATCTGGAGAAAGCATATGACAGGGTGGATAGACAAGGTTTGTGGAAAGTATTAAGAATATATGGAGTGGATGGGAAGTTGTTGAAGGCAGTGAAGAGTATGTATGAGGGTGCTAAGGTTGCAGTGCGTGTGGATGGCAAACTAAGTGAATCTTTCCATTTGAAGGTTGGATTGAAACAAGGATGTGTCATGTCTCCATGGTTGTTCAATCTGTATATGGATGGGGTTATAAAAGAGATACAAGGTCGGGCAGTGGATGTTGGAGCGGCCCTAGTGAGAGAGGGCAGTGTGTGGAAACTCCCTGTACTGTTGTTTGCAGATGATACTGTGTTGTTGAGTGAAGACGAAGGGGAGCTACAAGGCTTGGTAGATGAGTTTGGGAGAGTGTGTAAGAAACGGAATCTAAAGGTGAATGTGGGGAAGAGTAAAGTGATGGTCTTCTTTCGAAGACCATCACTTTACTATAAAAAAAAAAAAAAAAAAAAAAAAAAAAAACCAGTGAGTGAATGTAAGTACTTGGGCAGTGTGATGAGTAAGGATGGTAGTCTGGAGGGTGAAGTGCTCGAAAGGGTACAGCAGGGAAGGAAGGTTGCTGGTTCGTTGAAAGCAGTGATAAGAAACAGGGAGGTGAGCATGGAAGTGAAAAATTTGCTACATGACAGTATTGTGATACCAACTCTGACATATGGAAGTGAAGCTTGGACCCTGTTGGAAGGACAGAAGTCAAGAGTGAGAGCAGTGGAAATGAGTTATTTGAGAGGAGCATGTGGAGTCACATGGAGAGACAGACTAACAAATGAGGAAGTGAAGGCGCGTTGTGGTGTGGTTGAGGACGTGATGGGAAGCGTTAGGAGAAACATGTTAAGGTGGTTTGGGCATGTAGAAAGGATGGAGAGTGAAAGATTGACGAGGAGAGTGTATGTGAGTGAGGT